>VXBR01006656.1:0-69321 GCA_013400215.1 Cisticola juncidis
ACCCAAGAAAGAAAAGTGATGCAAATGACAACAATTACTCACCACCATCTGACTGATGCCTACCAGTCCCTGAGCAGCAGTCTCAGCAGTCTCCCAGCCAACCTTTCTGCTCCTTTTAGTGCTCAGCATGAAGCCATATGGTATGGGATATCCCTTGGGTCAGCTGAGGCCAACTATCCCAGCTGTGTCCCCTCCCTGCTGCTTGTGCACTCCCAGCCTCCTTGCTGGTGGGGCAGTGTAAGAGGCAGCAAAACCCTGTTGTGCTCTGTTAAGAACTGCTCAGCAGTAACTAAAACATCCCTGAATTATCAACGGCTTCCAGCACAAATCCAAAATAACACCTCATACCAACTACTATGAAGAAGGTTAACTCCAGCCAAAATCAGCAGTCAGTGGAAGTATTTTTAGCAGTCTGAGATCAGTGGAAAACCATGGAGATGTGGGCTCCTAAGGTGATGCTCCTCAGCAGCTCAAATGTGTTGAGTCAGTCAGTATATTTGAGGTTCATTTGAAAATAGGGTGTGTGCTCCTCACTCCACAAGGTGCTTTAGCACTTTGTGGGCAGCCTGTGCATACCATGGTAGCCCAGGCCCTCTGGAAGGGTGTGCCCAAGCTTTGCCATGATGCTTAGACCCTTTTGGGACAGCTGTGTGAAGCTACAACTAAATTTGCACACAGATAATATACAGGGTAGTCTGGAGGCCAAGAAAAGCACGTGTTATAGAGGATATTTTCTCCAAGTGACTGAGTGGACCAGTTGTTTGCAACTTAAAATAATGAGCTCAGTTCTCTAGGATACATTGCAATGGAAAGAAAAAAAAAGGCCAAACCTCTCTCAACTTAAAATTATTTTTGAATGTCCAGATAATGCATGATGCCTGTCCTAATGATGTATCATATATGTGTCCCAAGTCTCCTAATTGTGGAGGTTTTGTAAGACCACCTTTAGACCTTTAGAAGTGCCACCATCTGGTTGCTCTGGGCAGGTGAATCAGTGCTTTGAGCCATTGCACACTCTGCAGTCACTGGCCTCCAATAAACCTCAACAGAGTTCTTGTTCAGAGAGGTAAATCATTGTGTCCCGTCCATATTACCAAGGACTGATGGTTGTGCTCCTGAAAACCATCTTGCACAGCCTTTTAGTCATGCCCCTCAAACATTGTGACAATGTTAGTCATGAACTACACCTTCAACATGAACAGGATGTTTTATCTATCTGCCTACTCACCTTCCTTTAGTATTACTTCCTTGGTCCACTCCAGTTATGTTTCATCCTGATCGCCAGTGGTTTGACTGCCGGGTGTGAGACTAGTTCCCTTGATGGCCAAAAATGTTAATTTTTACAGAGATCTTTTCAATCTGAGTCATTCTTTTTTTCCTGATAAGAGGCTAAAAATTGGAGAGGTTCACTCTTTAGTGTAGCACACTGTATATGGAAGAAAAGTGCAGTTTTTACCAATCAGACTCCTTGGACAGGCAACAGCTGACTGTTCACAGACAATGGGGCAGAGGCTGGATTGTATTTCCATAGGCAGGAGTGTTCCTACCACTGACACCCTGACAGGTTAAGACGTTCAGCAGTAAATGTGACTGCAGCTATTACCTCTAGGGGAAAAAAGAAGGGTTCTTGTCCTCACAGACTTTGCCTTGTCTAACTTCTAGCAGGCGTTGCATTTTTGACAGTGAGCAACTGTTCAGCTGTGTTTTTAAATTTTTTAGACCCCTTCTGTTGTCCATCACAGTGCGTTTATGGTTCATAGGACTCCTGGAGAAGAACCACACAAATTCCTGCAGACGTGATGTCATTTTTTGTTTTGTTCCTCCTGTTTTGTTCCTTCTGAGGGAAGGTGGGAGAAATATGACATTTTCTTTTATTGTATCCAAGGGTTTAAGGAACGGCAGACATAATTTTTTTCATTTAAGTGGAACAACATTCTCTTTGCCAACACCACATGAGCAAACACATATAGCAGCACAACAGCCTACCACGGTGTGCTGGAGAGCACAAGGACTCTGGAAGCTGCTTGGGAGTGACAGCAGAGAACACTGCCAGGGGAAAACCTGTTCATACTTTCCTTCAGGTGGAGACAGTTGCCTGAAGGAAGGCATAAACCAGTTTCTCCACCACATGTAAAGATATGGTGTGGCAGAGGGCTTGCTCCCAGGGTTTGCACCACCCCAGTGACCCTCCTGGTCAGGGAGGGCCTTGCTGAGCTGAAGGAATACTTTAATACCATGGTAACACTAAATGCTCTCATGGTAGAGCATGTCCATGGTATAATGTGGGTACCACAAATGTACAAAGCCTCATGTCCTCTGAACAGACATCATGGGGAGAGCTCAATGACTTAAGACAGAAATTTAAACTCTTCCCAAAGCATTTCCCCTCTGGCATAGTTTGAGTTTTTCATAACCCTATGGTCTGCTCAGAGCAGTGACCCTTCCTGTCTTGGCACAGAGCAGAGCTGTGTGACAGCTCTCCTGTGGAGAGGAATTCAGCTCCAGAGGCTATCCCTATTCCTGCACAGCAGCTGCTTCTTGCAGAAAGGCCTCTATTTGTCAAGGACTGCATCTGATTGTCAGGGATGTTTTGCATGCATAACCCTCTTAAAAGAAAATAATTTTATTCAGTACTGCATGTAGGTGGAGGTGATGGAAAGGAGGGAGGGAGGGGTTCCTGCTGGCGAAAAAAAAAAACCAAATCAAAAGTTATATACAAATCCTTACTTTTCCTGTTTGTAAGAAAGGACAAATAGACTTTTTTAAAAATAAACAGACCCTTTAGTACCTGTGTGTGACTTTGGATTTGTCTAGGAAAATTTAGGGATAGTTTGTGCCTGCGTTTTGCATGGAGAGGGAAGGGAGTGCCCCAAGCACCCCCATGAATGGCTGTCCTTGCAGCCTCGTGGTGGGAGCAGGGGTGCCCTCCCAGCCCTTCCATCAGCAGGGACCTGTCCCCAAGCAGGGGTGTTGGTGGCACACGAGGCAGGCCCCTCACCAGAGCACTCCCTCCTGGGGGCAGAGCTGCTCCCCACCAACACAACCCATCTTTCGTTTCTCTGATTTACCAGTCAGTTTGATCAACCATTTAATTTTGTCAAAATCGTTGACAGACCACTAAAAGGAGAGTTATGCCACTTCTGTGCTCTATGGCTTGGGCTCATTTATTTTAATTAGCTGTAACAAATTCATGGTTAAACAAGGCTCGAGAGGGTGCTATCTAAATGAGCTACTCATGGCATACACAGGGCCATTAACAAAACACTTCTCCACAGCTTGACTATGTTCTCCCCCATCTAACTTGCAGCTCATTATAGCTCTAGAGATAGGAAAGAGAATGTAGCACCTAATTAAAATGTGAGCCCGGGTCCACAGATGATTCAATAGAAATAAATGCATTAAGTTGGTGAGAGAAGCAGGACAGTCATCACAATAAAAACATCTTGTTCAAGCAGAGTGTGGAGAAAGCTGTACTTCTATTTTAGGCACCTGCATGAAGTTAGAGGTATTCAGGTCCCGATGCAGCAAAACATTACAAAAAAACTGTTGATATCTGAAAAGCAGATAAAATATCTGTTGTTCTCATTAAGTATTCTGAGCTCCACTATGTAATAATAATTTTTAGCCTTTCACGTTGGTTGTCATAGAAATAGCATAAGCAACCACTTATTTTGATAATAGATTTATAGTCTGTCTTCTGTTGTTTTAGTTGCTCTTTTCAGAACTTATATTGGTGCTTTTTTTTTTGCATAAATAGATGAGATATCTTCAACCATTGCAAGATGAATTGAATGTCTTAGGTTAAGACACATGTATAGAATTTAATCGATTTTTAATACTGCTATTCGCTAAAATACATAAAAAGTATAAATAGCCAGACATGAACTTAAAATGATACCTTCCAAAGAGAAGCAAACTAATTCTGTCTCCCTGTTTGTCACAGGTGGGACAGTCCCCTGGTTGATCTGTTTTTCTCCAACCAGTTCCTTCAGATCACCACCACTGTACCGTCCACTTCTGTGTATGGGTTTGGTGAACATGAGCACCCAACCTTCAAGCACAACATGGACTTTGTGACCTATGGCATGTTCTCCAGGGACCAGGCACCAACGGTAATGCACTCTGTGCAACACTTTGTCCTAGCTTGTGTCACCAAAAGGAGGTGGCAAACATGGAAGCTTCAAACTTCGCAGTATCTGCAGTTTCAATTAAAGATAAAGACGTGAATTGCTTTGAGGGAACTTTGAAAGCTTTTATCAGAACCTTTCTCACAGCGCAGTTTTCAGGAAAAAGTGTATTGTGTGCCAAGATCCTGGTTCAGGAGAGCCTTGCATTTCAGGCTCGGATCAATCCCTGTTCATCCAAACAAGCTGGACTCCAGCAGGACTCATTTGATATTTGGCAGAACTGGAGCTGGTTGATGAGTCTGTTGTAACTAGAAAAGTGATTCTTACTCATGCCATTTTGAGGGGTTTGGCAGAATATCAAAGGTTTAACTGGGAAAGACTAAAAAATTCCATTGTGATAAGGCAGAAAAGAAATCCTCTTTTCTGTCAAATTGACTTCACACCAATTTAGATGAAAAAACCCCCAACATTTAAAAATAAGGCTCTAACTATGAATGAATTTGTTTCCATGTCTGCGCACATGTATCTACCTGACAAAAGCTATGAAAAATAGGAAGTCAAGTGACACCCCATGTGTTTATGTTTCAGTCATTTGCCAACCTCTATGGAGTTCACCCTTTCTATATGTGCGTGGAACCAGACTCAAATGCCCACGGTGTTCTCCTTCTGAACTCCAATGCACAAGGTAAAAAGATACATGGATTCCCTACACAGACTGCATATAGAAATCAGATTGATTAGTAAGTATAAAATACTGTTTTACTGATTGCTTTTTCAATGTGATACAAATATGAGTGATTGCACACTAACTAAGCTTCCAGGACTAATAGATTTTTCAAAGGGATTTCAGTAGAATGAATTTTTAACAAGGAATTTGGGCATTTTCAGGGAAAATACATTCTTAAATTTTTATGAAAATAGATGCAAATAGAGGGAAAGAAGAAGGTGGAAGAAATTTCCTCTGAGACTGGCATAATGAAATCAAATCAATTTAGGTTATTCCTATATTCTGTCTCTGGAGAATAGTTTTGTATGTTGCCATGGTCACCTTACAGCATTAATCTAGTGGTATAATTTCAGAAAAGGGGAATCTTCACTTAGTCAGTTTCCCCTGGCAGACAATGACTTTCAATAAGATTAGAATAGCACAGAGGAACCCTAAACACAGACTTGTTGATCCTTTATATATATATATGAAACTGAGAGAAATGGATCTATGCATCTGCCCAGAGTGGATTTCTGTGATTTATTGCTGCACCATGCCAATCTGGAAGCAGAGATTACAGAAACTCTGGGCAATGGCCTGCCTACCTTCAGGCCCTGTTTGCTCATCCAGTCATACCCACAAGGCACACAGAAGAGCCCAGTGTGCACACACCTGGGATGGATGGAATAAAACAGAAAATTTCAGTTGGAAAGGACATAAAACATACTTGTAGTACAACTGCCTGAACACTTCAAGGCTGACCAAAAGCTAAACGTGTTGTTAGGGCATTTTCCAAATGCCTCCTAAACACTGACAGGCTTGGGGCATCAACAACATCTCTAGGAAGCCTGTTCCAACATTTGCCCAGTCTCAGTAAAGAAATGCCTCCCAATGTTGAGTCTCAGCCTCCCCTGATGCATTCTTGGCCTGTTCCCATGTATAGTGTAGGACTGGTTTGTACTACGGACTGTTCTTTTCCCTTCCAGATGTTACTCTGTCTCCAAACCCATCTTTAACTTTCCGCACTATTGGAGGGATCCTGGACTTCTATCTCTTCATGGGACCAACTCCTGAGAATGTGGTTCAGCAATACACTGAGGTTAGTAGCAAAGTGCACATGGCACATGGAGCAGTGCCCTGTAACACAGTCTTGTCAGTATCTGGTAGTGTCAGCAGGTAGTGCAGCCAAAGCTTTGTCCTGATCCACTCCTACAAAGCCACAGCTTCAGATCCATGGGAAAACTGGTGTATGCTCAAGCATCTGTGAACAGTCTGCTGAAGTGTTACGGGCTGGCTGGATGCTCAGGGCACATCTCCAGCCTTTCCTGCAATATGTCAGGAAGGCATGCAGGAGTGCACTAAAGGGATGCAATGATTGGAAAGAAATCTGTCTAAGCTTGCTCCTCTCTGGGCCATCACAGTTTTATAGTCTTTGTTGTGTGACATGACTGCATTTTGACACTGCAGGCCAAGAAAAAGGACTAGGCAGAGCACAGATGGGAATGTTTGAAAATTGTACATATGCTAGATTTCAGAGAAACTGAATGGACTTTAAAGTCTTCAAGGCTTTATTTGCCAACAGAATCACTTGCTAATTTTGGCTCTTTTTTACTAATGAAAACCCATGGAACTGCATTGGGGAGCATTGATGTATAGCAATGCATTTACTGCTGCCTCACAGATTGTAACTACTTGCTACCCAGTTGCTCAGTGTTTTCCAAAGAACTGAGAGTACACATGCAAATGACTGTTCTGGAAGTGTACATGCAATTCTTATCTAGTGAGGACTGTGGAGAAAAAAGTAGCAGATAACAGATAAAAATTGCAGATTTTTCTTGATCACCAAATGATGCTTCAGCTGGGCCTTTCCACAGAAAATTGCCACCTCAGACCCATACTCTGTACGTAAAGGAAATCAGTGCCAAACCTAAAGAGTGGAGCAGAGCTGGAGTAAGCAGGTTACTGTGAGAAGGGGTCACTGTGCAGACCCTGAGGATCAGGCTGCAACTGGAAGGCTGAACAGGGTAGGGCATCCCAGAGCCAGGCACTAAGAACTAACAGAGAGATGTGCATGTGCTCTGCCTTTCCTCATGCCACCCTGAGCTCTGATCTTTAGCAAACATTTTGTCTTTCTTGGCGTTTTAAAGCCTCCATATCCTATGCTTGCCTTATTTTAAAGTGCCTGTATGGGAACAGAAATCTTGTGGTTTAGAGTGAGGGAAAAAGAAGATTTAGCCCATAAGGAAGGTATTTCTGGGTTCTGGTTTGGTGAAGGAAAGGGTAAGGCTTGCTCATGCTGCTGTTTTGGGAAGGCTGGAGCTTCCCCGGAGTGGTGGGCTCTACTAGACCTTCCTTTTCCAAGGACAGGTTCAGGTGCTCCCTCCCAGAGAGGCTGATGGTGCTCCTCCATATCCTGGGGCAGGAGCAGCTGCTCTGTTGCCTGGAGGTTTCCAGCTCCCTCTGCACATCATCCCCACCAGTTGTCTGTCATGGTTAAACCCAGCTGCCAACTCAGCCCCACACAGCCCCTCGCTCACGCCCCCGCAGTGGGGTGGGGGAGAGAATCCAAAGGGTGGAAGTGAGAAAACTCGTGGGTTGAGATAAAGACAGTTTAATGGGTAAAGCAAAGCTGTGCATGCAAGCAAGGTGAAACAAGGAATTCATTCACCAGTTCCCAGGAGCAGCAGGATGTTTAGCCACCCCCAGGAATCGGGGGAATAGCTGAACATGTGACTGTTACTGGGGAAGACAAATTCCATCTCTTCGAATATCCTGCTCTCCCTTCCTCTTGCCCCAGATTTATGTGCTGGGTATGAAGCCATTTGATATAGAATGTCCCTTGGGTCAGCTGGGCTCAGCTGTCCTGGCTGTGTCCTCTCCTAACTATTTGTCTACCCCCAGCCACCCCCAAACTGGTGGTGTGATGTAAGGGGCAAAGAAGGCCTTGACACTTTTGCAGTAAGCACTGCAAAATCAAATATATCCCTGAATTATCATTGCTATTTTCAGCATAAATCCAAAATAAAGCCCATACCAGCTACTATGAAAAGAAATTAACTGTATCCCAGCCCAAACCAGTACACACCATCTCTGATGCCAGTGCCACAGACCAGCAAGCAAACTGGGCTTTTAACTTACACATGGGAGGTAAAACCAGGGGGGAAAAAAGTAAAGCAACTCTCCCCCGGGCTGGAGCTTTGATCCCCATTTCAAGGGAGTTAGTGCAGCAGGATGATGGAAATTAGAGCCACGCCTGTTCTTTTTCAAAGTCTTTTTACTGGTGTTTGAAGGCAGTGTTTCTGTGGCTTAGCAGGTGGTCAGCATAAGAAAATAAAATGAGAGAGTTCTCACTGGGTAGTGGAGTAGAGTCTCATGGGTAGTGGCAACTCACTTTCCACTCCTGTCTCTGGAAATGGAGCTGGAGCAAAGAAAATAAGGTAAAGGAGAGCAGTGGGCATCTCCTGATGAGATGTGTCACATTCCAGGACAAAAAAACCCTGTTCTGTATTCTTTGAGCTTGTGCTCAACTCTCTAGGGAATCTTAAAGAATGCATGTTAGTAATTTCAATGTGAAATACTAAGTTCTTCAATAAACATTCTGAAATTCCAAGGTCAAAAATGTTACAATTACCATATTATTAGTCTCTAGTGTAATAATTTGGCTTTTATGTACAAGCTATGTGGTAAGGTGAAGGAGACAGAAAAGACTTTATTTTTCAATTGTATTTTCTGTCACAGAGAGGATTTTCCCTATGCAGTCATTGTTGTGCTGTAGGGAAAGAGAAGGGTTTGGAAGGAGAAGTGTGACTGATGTCTGCAAGGCACTGCTCAGCAGCTTGGCTTGGCTCTCCCAGCTGTTTGCATGGATCTCCTCTGGGAATGGGTGTTTTGGGAGCTCCTGGCTGCAGGGGCCCCTGGTGGGACCAGGCTGCACTGCTGCAGAGCTTCTTGGTGGAGCAGCACCTGCCTGCTCCTGAGCCAGCGTCTGCCCCAGTCACTGCTTTTTGCTGGGACCACTCATTTTGTCTCTCCAGCACGGCCCCACTGGTGTGGGACGGTGGCCAGGTGCCAACAGGTGTGCAGTTGGTGACAACAAGGGAGCTGTTTCCAAAGCAAAGTGCTTCACACCTTTCTCAAACATTTTGTGCTGTTGCCTTTGATGACACTTCAATATCTGAGCCACCTCTGTGTCCCTGCTGTGCTTTGCTTCTGTGAGAGATTTAGGAACTTAGCTCTGCTCTGTGCTTTCATGTGGTTCCCCCCAAAACAGTGAGTTAGGACAGCTTTGTAACAAAGCTGTTTATTTGGCCTCTGGACTATGCAAGATTTCCCCCCACACCTCTCCATGTTGGAGGACCACCAGGTCCAAGGTGGACCCCGGACCCTTGGCCAGAGCTGCTGGGTCCAGGCTATGCCAAAAGCAGGGCTCTTGGCTCTCTGTGTGGTGATCAGGGTTGGTTGCAGCCACCCTGCCAGAGCCACCAGCCTCTCTGCATCCTTGGAGTGAGGACAGGCAACAGCAAAAGCTGTGGTGGCCCTGGATGCCAGCTTGGCCAAGGATAATCTGCTTTAAATGGACTCCAAGAGAGAGGCAAGGTGTGAAAAGGGAGCAGAGGGAAATGCTGGTACCTGCATGGAGCAGAGGTGAGCTGCAGGATGCATCCTGCCAGTGGCACCAGAGTGCCACAGCAGTGGCAGCAGCTGCAGGGCATGCTCTGGGCATGGTCCATGGGAAGGAGAGGCCTCCAGCCCAATTCTTCTGCCCCCTCCTGTCCCTGAGCTCAGCTGTGTGGAGCATTACTCCTGCCACATTGAAGACATCTGAGATTGTCCTGTACAGCTCTCTGTAAATAACAATGATCACTTTTATCTCTTGCTGCAGAAATGGTCTGCTGTGCACAACAATTATGTAACACAAATCTCACTTTTAAGGGCAAACACCTCAGCTTGCAGGAGGGTGAGAAAAAGCAGTAACAAGTAAAGAGTTCAGGCACTGATCTGAGCCTGGCTGAGGCACTGCAGTCACACCTAATACTGGACCAACATTGCCACAACCACTGGTGCCTTCCAGACAGACCAACAGTGCATAGCAGTAGCATGTGAGCTCCTTAATAAGACACTCAGGAATGTTAGGGTTCAAAAAACAGGAATTTAATAGCTCTTGGGTAAAGGCCATGAGTTTGTTACTTTATCACCAGCTTATCCAATAACAAGCTGTAAGTGAGCATACTGTAAGTCTCCTAATTCTATTTGGAGAGATAACTGCTGGCTTGCTTGCTTGTTACAGAAATGTGTGCTAGTTACAGGTAAGGGACCTCAGAGGTCTCTAGTCCACTCTCCTATTGGAGAGGTAACATGGGGAACCTGCTTGTACATAGATTTTATCACAGATGATTCAGTGGAAGTCTTGAAGCTGAATTCCCCACGAAGGAATAAACAACTGATAATTGTTTTGGGCAGTAAAACACAAGATTTGAAACCCTTGGCCCTGAAAAGCCTCAAATTTTTATATTCTTGTGGTTCTGAGCATCTTCTTTATGGTTCAGCAGCTGCAGGGCCTTTCTTTTTGCTCTCCTAAAGCAAAGCTTGGCTTCTCTTGACAGATTTTGAGTGAAGGTTACTCTCTAACTGACTGGGTGCCCAGAGCACTGAGCTGCTTGCTTTGGTCATAGCAGATGAGCTGGATACAGAAACCTGGGCCATAGGAGCACCTGTGGAATTCAGCCTTTGTGTAACTATACAGAAACACTAAACCCAGGGCAGTAGCCCACTTGGGTTTTATATTTTCCTCCTATTACTCCTCTCTGAAGAAAGGGAGTTGAAGCAAATACCAAGCTTCAGAAATCATTTTGTGTGGTTAATTAGGGTGTAAGATTAGCAATCTGCATTGCTGGACATCTCAGGCCCTCGGTGGGCACAGGAGAGAGTCCCTCTCTGCAGCCTCTGTGCTGTACAGGTCTCACTCTGCAGCTGTCTCTCATCACTCTTTGGTCATAGTGCTGACAGAATAGGATCCTGATTTACTCTATAGAATTTATAACCTAGTTCATATCATTGATGCTCATATTAATAACATTTTCTGTCCAATAATCCAACACAGGGGAAATGAACTCAGATCACCTGCTCCCTACACACAGATTTATCTGTTAGATATACTTGTTTCCACTGAACTTCATTCTTACCACAAAATGCTTCCAGGGTACCTCCTTGATACATCAGCTCTCAGGTGGCTCTGAAAAAAGTGAAAAAAAAATATACATAATGTCAAGTTATGGGAACACGGAAAAACTAACAATTAATTTATTAAACACCAGGAGTTATTTAAGAAGCAAGTGCAGGAAGAATTCTGGAACAGAATAGGATTTTTTTTTACTATTTCTGCACTACCATATCTTTCTGATTCCCCATGTGTTTGCTGTTTATGTGTTTTCTTCCCTCAGTTCCCCTGCTATACCCCATCTACCTTTTCTAATTCTATGGGAGTCAATTTTGTCAAGCAGGCTTTCTCTGGCTGCTGCACTTTCTGATCATTTGTATGCAGAATGCAATCTATATGAATTAACTAGATCCTAAATATATATCAAATCCAACTTGAGTTTTCAGGTTTGCAAAATTACATTCCTGCCTCTGCTGATCCATCTGTGAGTGGGTACCATATGTCAGTTACTTTATCAGGAAGCTTCAGAGGGATCCATTAGAGAGAGTCTGCAGCATAATTAGAAAAAAGAACATTTGTTTTCCCAGCTGCCCTGTTTTCATCCTTCCTCTTCAAATGTTCTGCTGGTTTCAATTAAACTCACCATAGATGCACCAGCCTGGTGAACCTGGAGAATGAATTGCTTTAAAAACTTAATATCTTCCTTGCAAGGTAGATATTTTTCTGTTGGTTCAGCTGTATTGCAAAAATCTCCTCAAGGGAAGGTGTCACAAAAGCCTGTCTTGCTCTGTGATGCACAGGGACACAGCACTGCCATAAGGGTGAGCAAGTGAACCTCAGCAAACCCCAGTGCTGGGGATGTGCCCTTTTGGCTCTGACTGACACACCAGAGGCCACAGCTGCACCTCCAGCCCCACTGCTCTCCACCTGGATCCTTGACAGGACATGGGGGAAGAAGCCAATCCCCATGCAGCTCTTGAAATGCATTGTATTAGCAATGTCCCAGACTGGGTGCCCTCCACAGAGGGAGGGACCTGGGGTATCACAGGACCCAGAGCAGAACTGCTCAGCATTTCCACTGCCTCTGCTCAGGTTGGTCACCCCTTTCCCAGCCTGCTGGGGAAGAGGCACCAGATGCCATGCAGACATCCTGCCGGGGCACAGGGCTCTGCATTTAGCTGCAGGATTAATATTTATCAGCTGGTTTTCCCTATTTCTCTTGTCCAAGATGAGAAGCCTGTGCACAAAGCATTTTATTTCATTAGGGAGTTCTTTTGTTTTGGTCTGTTTTTTTAACCTCGTTTATAGAGGTCATTCTGTGTTTTCAGTAGAGAAAACAAGGGAAAAATATGCATCTGCTTTAGGCACAAAATGGTGGGTTCACAAAGCTCATCCTGCAGCCTTTGCTGGTCTAGAACAACATCTTCTGCCTCCTCAGATGAATTTATCCTTAACATGGTGAGTGAGGATGTGACAGAGAAGAAGACTTGCCCTGAGGCTTGCCATGCTGTGCTGGACACCTTGGTGCTGCTCACAAGGTGTCTGGGACATTGTACTGAGCCATGAAACCCCACTCAGCTCCCCATGGAAAACCCCAGCAGAGCCTGAAAGATGGTCTGGGTGATCAGGTGTGTCCACACATGCTGGGCAAACACTGGTGACTCCCAAGGAGGGGGGATAGCCCCAGTTATGGCATGTGTCTGCCCAGTTAGGGCATGTGTCTGCCCACTTATGGCACGTGTCTGCCCAGTTATGGCACGTGTCTGCCAATTATGGCACGTTCTGCCCAGTTATGGCACGTGTCTGCCCAGTTAGGGCACGTGTCTGCCCAGTTAGGCCATGTGTCTGCCCAGTTTTATGGCATGTCTCTTCCCCTACATGGCAGAGATCACCTTTGTCTGTTCAGGCCTGCCCTGGCAAGGGCACAGCAGCCTGCAGTGCCAGCCGAGTGCCTCTGGCAGGAACACTGCTGAGAGCTGCTCTCCCGTCTTCTGAAGGCCCCAGCTCCAGCTGAATTGGAGGAGAAGGTGTTGAGAAGGATCAGGAAAACTAAGTTTGGTGGGACAGGACCAGCAGCAGATGCACGGGGCAACTGTGCTGGTCAGCCCAAGCGTCCCTTCTGGAGACACCCAAAGCATTAATCCCATCAGTGCTTATGGCTCCTTGTGTTTTTGCTTATGTGAAACAACAACATCTCAACAGGCCACATTGCAGCCAAATTTGTAATGTTTGACTGTGTGTTCCCAAGCCTTTCATGTTTGGAGGCAATTTACCTTGTGTGTTTCCCAGCTCAGGGGTACTAAATACATCCTCAGATTTTCTCTGCCTCTCTCCCACATGTGGTTTTCTGTCTGATGCACTTTGTACATCCTTGTACTGAAGGTCTAGCATGTGATGTATTTTAGAGGAATTTCAAGTTCAGCCTTGCTTTCCCAGGTAAGACTCTTCCTAGAGAAAATCCCACAGGAAGGTGTGCCTTCGTGCAGTGCATCTCCAGACAGCTTAGCAATGCAATAGATACAGACTGCCAGAAGTGCCTTGTTTTATTTATTTAAAGTAGATGGGGTTTAGCTGCCAATATGCAGGTTTTGTTGGTTTTCACTTCTTAGCATAATTACCTAACTATGGAGATCCACAAGGAAATAAGGGAGGAACCATTATTTAGCCAAAGGGGGACAATAGCTGCTGTTGATTAATAAATCACGGATGCTTACTAGCTACTAGATTTTCATGTATTGCCTGCAAAGGTGTTAGAAATACAAATCAAAGGTTAGTTTCATTGGATTTAACTGAAATAAGGATTTCAGGAGATGTCTCCCAGAAAACAGTGGTATGTGCTAATGAGACAGAGCCAGATTTCAGCTTATTTGTAGAACAGATACATCGTGATTGCCCACTGCTCATCCCAGGTTACCACAGCAGCTCTCACCAGGGGAAGCAGAGCAGGATGCTTTGCTTCCCTGTGCTCTCAATTGAGTTTGCTCATGTCATTTACAGATGGATTACATTCAGACAGTGGAAATCAAATATTTATAAAATCATATTTAACTCATTGCCTTGTGTTTCAGTTGAGAATTTTGGGACCAAACAGTAACTCTGGCCTTGAAGAGGGTTGTCAGTGCCTGGCAACACAAGGCTGTGGGCCAGCAATAACAGTAGTCAGCCATAAGTAGCTGAGTTTCATCAGATTGATGTGTAAATCTGATTAAAACTTCAGAGAGCTCAAATAAGCATCAGACTCTTGATAAGTTAATTCAGCTGGATGTGGCAAGAGAAGTTTACAAAGCTTATATTGCTGTGTGTCATTGAAGATTTGCATGTTGACCAAGGGGTTTGTGGACTTGTCATGGATCAGGTGGCTTGAGGATCCACGCTGGATTTCTGCAGGCATGTGCCCTGTAAGTGAGGGCACATGCTGCTGTGCAGAGGCTGAGACCACCTTTAACATAAGCCTGGCTTTTTTACGTGTCTTCCACTGGGGTGTTCTTAGTGATGCTCAGTGTTGGTGTTGTTGGAGTCTCTCTGAAGGGCAAGGATCCACCAGGAGAAGTGCCAAGCCTGCTGTGCCAAGAGCCGCTTGGAGAAAGGAATGGGTATTTAATGGGGGCATGATGCCTGTGCCCTGATCTTTGTGCCTGAAAGGATCTGGAAGCCTCTCGTGGTGTTTCAGAATAACTCCTTTTCCTCTCACCCCCTCTGTTTCTGTGTTCCTCCCAGGCCATTGGACGCCCACACATGCCAGCCTACTGGTCTCTGGGGTTCCAGCTGTCCCGCTGGGGCTACGGCAGCCTGGATGTTCTGAAGGAAACCGTGGATCGCATGAAGCGCTACGACATCCCATACGTGAGTGTGAATTCCTCACTGCGTGTGCTAATCTCACACTCTGAAGCGAGGTGAATAAAATTATAATGTAGGAAAAATAATTATCTTACAAAGAGAATTGTAGAATAAAAGGACATTCGTAATCTTATGTAGTGGGTTTGCATGTAATAACTTCATAATGCTTAAAAGAGCATTTAAAGTGGGCTGTGAACATGATGTTTAAGTGCTGCTCTTGGCTGCATAGGAGGCGATTCTGGTGTGGATTTGCTGTTATGCAGTATGAGGTGCTGGCGTTTTAAAACAAATAATGAAAAACTTCTGATGCAGATCACTAACTGCTAAACTAGGACTTCTGCATTTTCATCCAGTAGGATTACTATTACAATCTCTTAGGTTTCATTACATATGTTAGTTGCCTTTTAGAAATACTGTTGCATACATTCTGATTTTTGTATCAAATACTTCAGTCATAGACTCATAGAATAATTGGAGTTAGAAAAGACCATTAAAGGCCATATAATTCAACCCCCCTGCAATGAGCAGGACCATCTTCAACTAAATCAGGTTGCTCAAAGTCCCATCCAACTTAATCTTCAATGTTTCTAGGGATGGGGCATTCACCATCGACCTGTGCAACGACTTCATTGTAAAAAATTTCTTCCTTATATCTAGTCTGAATTTACCCTCCTCTAGTTTACAACCATCACTCCTTGACCTATTGCTACAGGCCCTACAAAAAAATCTGACTCCAACTTTCTTATAAGCCCCCAGTGGTATTTAAAGGTTTCAGTATGTTCTCCCTGTAGCCATCTCTTCTCCAGCCTGACAGCCCTATCTGTCTCAGTCTGTCCTCGTGGCAGAGGTGCTCCAGCCCCTCTGATCATTTTTGTGGCCCTTCTCAAGACTTGCTCCCACAGATCTATATCTTCCCTGTCTGAGAACTCCAGAGCTGGATGAAGTAGTAATGTAATTTTTTACTTTAAAAATGTGTAGGATGTCCAACATTATGATATTGACTACATGGAACGGCGCCTGGACTTTACCTACGATAAAGTGAATTTTGCTGGTCTGCCAGAGTTCATGAAGGAGATGAAGAAGAATGGAAAGCACAATGTTGTGATTCTGGTAAATTGATGATGTTGCTAATTATTTCTCCATCTATAAGAACTATTCACAGCATAGTCTTCATAGCAGTACCTAGGTGCTAACTAACACATGTATACTAATGTAGCAGATTTTTCATTTTCTGATGTGCTGAGAAGAGCTGAAGAACAATTTATCAGATTTAATTTTTAAAATTGTTGAATTTATTTGATATCTCTGTACCAGTATCATCACTATACCAAGACATTAATTCTCTGTCACTTTTCCCCCACTCAGTTATGAGAAATTTTGCCTCTGAGTTGACATAGCTTTCTTTCAATTCTTTCCGTGAAATGAACCAATTAATTTAATACACATACAAAAATAGCTGAATAGTGGAAGAAAATCTATTCCTAATCACTCTTGAAGCTACTAACTACAATTCATGTTTCCTTTTACTTAATTCTTATCTAAGTCAATGTGAGAGATGATTACTTGTATGCAAATTTTTGAAAAATGTATGTTGAACCTCTAACCAAAACTGGCATATGGCCAAATGAATTAATTTGGGTACATGTGAAAATTGGAGTTTTCCAACTTCCCCAGTATATTTTCCCTACAAAATTCTCTGTTTCTCTCCAGCACTTCCCCTGTATGTCCTTATGCCAAAATGACTCTGTCACAATAGCTAAGTGAGCATCAATGGCAGCAAGGAAACTGGAGACCAATTTAATCGAAATTTAGGTAAAGATGAAAATAAATTAAGAAATTAAATAAAATCCATTGATAAATTCACAAGATCCTGCTCTCCAGGGTCCCCCAGCACCTTTGCAGTAGCAGGGCTGCACTCTCCAGAGAAGGCTGCAATTTGTTCTCCGTAACTACTGGCCACAGGATAAGAGGAAAAGCACTTTAACTTGCAGCAGGACACATTCAAGGCAAACATGAGGGTAAAGCTGAGCAACAGCTGCCGGGGCCAGGGTCCCTCCCCAGGTGGGTGCTGTGAACAGGCCCAGCAGATGCATCAGGCATGGCTCAGGCTGAGCTGATCTGCAGCCACAGGGTAACAAGGGGGAAACAATCCCCCAGAGCTCTTCTCAGGAATTTTTGCTGTAACTGTGGGTTTGTAATCTGTTCCCTACCTAAATGGTGAGTTTTTATCTTTCATTTGGGTACTACTGTCCTTACCTTCAACTGCCAGTCTCTCACCCTTCCATTTTCTTTCTTGATACACTGATTCAAATAAGTGTATTCTCCCTCAGCCTTTCTCTGCTAAGCTAAACAAACACATTTACCTACAATTATACTGATGGCTCGTGCTTCTAAGGAGAACAGGATTCAGTTAATCCAACTGAATCATGATGAACAGCTCACTAATGTTTGGACTCTAAGTTGATCCAGTCCTTTTAAAATAAGGGCCATGTTCCTCTTCTTGCCCTGGGGGTCCTGTCAAAGCCCTGTGGAGAGAGAGACTGAACAGCAGAGTCCTGAATTGAGGTACAGTTGCTCTTTAACTTGTGCAATATATATCTGGAATCAGGATAAGCAAGAGCTACTGCAGTTTCCTCATCTAAAAATCACATTATCTTGTTAAATAGATAGATTAGGGCAGAAGTGCCTCCCTCCTGTCCTTATTTTTTTCTCACAGTTTGTTGTGAAGTTTAAAATACGGCTGAGGATGATGGACTAGTCAGCACCACAGATATCAGTGTTTTCTTTTTAACTGGGAGTTTTCTGATAGTTTCTTTAAAGGTAGCTTTTATTATTTGCCTAATCTTTGCTTTGGTGTACTATGATTCCATTTACTGCTAGGAATCTCAGACTAAGGCATGCAACCCAAGTGATCAATTACATATTGGTAATGGAAACAGCAGTCTATACAGTGAATGCTGCTTGCTGGCAGTTTGTCTCTAAAGATACCGTCCCCTGAGGGTTCCATTCTGAGAAGCTCAGGGGTGCAGCACTGAAATCAGTTTGCATCAGTGAAGGTTCAAGGCACAGCATTTAAATAGTAACAGGTTACGAAGTCACTTTGATGGAGAGAAACTTTAAGACAAAAATAGACCCAAATTAACTGGATACATCATTGTAAATAACTAAGCAATAGTGAGCACACAATCAGTGCTGTCAGGAATGATTGCTCTTTCTAACAGTTAGGCAGTTTAGACTCTGTAACTACAATACTGTGCTAAAAATGATCTAATCTCTTAGAGCTGTAACATTAAATACTACATGCCTATTTATCTCAAAATAGTTTGCAAAATATGAATATAAGAGCAAAATACCAGGAGTTTGGGGTAGCTGTTCCTATGCACTCTTGCCTTCCAGTAAATACACGGTAGTCATCTCTTTTTCATCAATGTTGGGATGTCTCCAGATGTTTTGCACTTGCTACTGGGAATGAAGCTACAGGCAAGCAGTCGTGGTTTAGTGGGTGAGCTACCTTATCTTCTTCCTTATGAGTTTAACTTCAACATTTTTAAAGTCCTTTCAGTTTCTCAGGTGGCACATTCTGAAGCAGGGAAGGGAGGTGTTGCTATATGAATTCAGCTGTTAGATGCAAGGAACATAGCAACTCCTAATTCACACAATGAGCTAATGGGAATTATTCTTCTCTAACCTGCAACTAAGGCCTGTCTTCTCCTCAAGTTCTTTAGCCAAGCTTGGGAAAAAAAGAACAAAAGCTGACCCAGTCTGTCCTTAATTGTTTAAAAGTTAATGATAAGTCTAGGTTGCATTGGTACTGAAGTTTTCTATTTTCATATAAACATTTTTACTGAAGAGGATGTTTAATGAAAGACGTATAATATCTGGTAAATCATACTAAAAATAGAAACAGCTAGGAATGATGTGAGTGACAGAATACTTAAAAGTCAAGAGCAACATTCTCATGACTCAAAATAATACTCAATATCTTTACATTTTTAAGTCCAATTGTGTGAGCTGTAGAGGCAAAAATTTCCAGAGTTTTTATGGATGTGCATCAAAATATATGTTTGGGGTGGGGCCACAGGTGGAAGTGCATCAGTCTGGATATGTGCTGGATGCTCCCAGGTCTTTAGGCAGTCAGCTGGAGTTAAGGATGCTCAGCCCTTCTTCCCCAAAATGCTAAAAAGATGAGTGAACATTTAACAGGTATGAAACTCCTTCCCCACAAACAACTCTTGCATGCACTGAGAGGTTTTGTTTTCTTTAGGGCAATAATAAACCTGCATAATGTATTTGATTTATGCACTGGAACAACCTTTCAGCTGAAGGAAACCGTAAGTTTGGATTAGGAGTAGCTAATTAAGCTGACTTCTTCTAGCCTTCAAGTCCCTTGAGAGACATCTTTACCACAATTATAAGATAATTATTGCAGATGGACAGTTTTCTCTTTTGCAAAGTGGGACTGTGGATCAAGTTAAAAATGAAACGGACACTAATAGTCCTTATGGAGGTGACACTAGAGCTAGATGAAGTTAAACAGAATTTCACACTGGAAGTAGGGAGTTAGCTGTAGCTTTTGTTGTTGTGGTTTGGAATGGAGGGCCAACAGGGCCCTTTTGAGGCTAGATGTGCCCAGCTTCAAGCCCCTTGAAAAGTTTTAGTTATTCCAGCACTGAGCTGTTGATGCTGAGGCAGCTGGAATAAGGATTGCCTTGGAGGAAACCCAGAGGTGCTCAAGTGGGGGAATGCCCAGCGTAGCACCCAGTTCCAGTAGAGACCTTGGTGGGGAGGGGAGTAAAATCCAGTGCTACTCTAAAATAATTTGAACATAGAAAGTCTCATAAAAAAAGAAACATGAGAGTATTTAGTAATTTCACATTGCTTTTGCCATACACAAGAAATACTCATGACATATCCTTAATGACTTTTTCTAAATTATTATGTGCTCTCAACTCTTATTAAATTTTAATGTGTTTTCTTCCAATATTTTTGCGATCAGCATTAAGAACATAATCCAAATTTCTCTAAAATATACAAATAAAAGAGTAATTGTTACCTCTGGGATTTCAATAAAGGAAGTGTGGTTGCTGTTTTCAGGACCCTTTCATAACCAAGGATGAGGAGCCAGGCACTTACAGACCTTATGAGCTCGGCCAGGAAATGGGAGTGTGGATCAACAACTCTGATGGTGTGACTCCTGCTGTTGGGAAGGTTGTTTTTTTGATTTTATGATGCATTTTGTCTAGTGCTGCTTCAAAACAATAAAGCAGCAGTGTAATAGAAATGAGAAAATAACCAGGATTTACATATATAACCCCTAGGCCTGGCCTCCTGGAGATTCTGTGTTTCCTGACTACACCAACCCCAGGACAGTGGAATGGTGGACCCAGTTGTGTCTGGAGTTTAAGGACGTCCTCGACTACGATGGGATCTGGATTGTATGTCTCATTATATCTGCCCTTCCTTCTTTTAAAAAAAGAAAATTAAGATTTTCATATCTTAATCTCTTTATTAAAGGATATGAACGAACCATCCAATTTCATGAGAGGCCAGTATCCTGGATGTGCTGATAATGAAATCAATAACCCTCCTTACACTCCTAGTAAGTAAATAGTGTCATTTCATTTTAATGAATTATTATTATATTTTAATTTTATAATTATATGTTACATAACAGAATATTATATTTTATAGTAAGATTAATATTATCATTTCATTGGGGTTTTTTTTGTTGTTGTTTGTTTGTTTCTTTGGTTTTTTTGTTTGTTTTGCTTTCAACCTGAATAGGCTATATTTTAGGGGGAAAAAAAATCCATTCTCTCATTTTCCATCTTTCCCTGCCTGTTCTGTATGTTCTGTTACATATTTGTTCAAGACGCCAATGGCTCAGCTTTGATGGAGCATCAGAAACAATCACTTTCCTCTTTCCAAGGTTCTGCCTCGTAACAGGGCTAGAAAAACTACATTTCTGCCATTCTTTGAGCAACTGGTTCACATCAGAAAAAGGGCAAGATACCTGTATACTGTAACTCAGCTACACTTATGGAGGGAGTAACCCTTCTGCCTTGCCACTGCAAGTCTCAGAGATGGGCAGTCTCTGCCTTCTCACAAACTATGACAAGGGAGATAGTATCTCCCTGGTGCCTTAGTTCAATATATTTCCTTTGTCTTAGGAAAGAAGTTTTCACTGTGTTACTAGAAATGGGCTAAAAATCAGTTTTAAAATGTCTAAGCCTATGGGAGACTTACAAGAATGGGAAAATCTCTTCCAGGAGCTAAGTTAATGATATGCTCATTCTTCCCCAGGAAGCCATGAGTACCTATGATTATTGCCAGTGGTGTGGCAGTTAATCCAACCAACATTTCCCCAGAAATCCCAGCTGCCTGAGCAATGCTAATATGCAGCAGGAAGCTGATACATGAGAGTTGGAGTATTGGCAGTGGAGTATTGGAAGTGTCCCCTTTTTCCCTTCAGGCTTTTGCACTCTCATGAGAATTCCAAATTTTCTTTATTAAATTGCAATTTTTTTAAACTTTTAATATAAGAGAAACATAAACATAATTAAAGCATGACAAAATGTTAGAGATTGTAATTTTTTGAAAGCAGAAGCAGAGCTTTTAATGATGATTTTGCTGCTTGCTCTCTTTGTGGGGTAACCATTGCATACTGACCCTGTGGGTCTTGACCAAAGCCCAAGAACTGATGAGAATTTCCACCTTTGCCTTAAATTACCTTCATTTTTTTGTCAGTCTTCAGAGCTACAAAACAGATGTGAGACACTGGGTAAACTGGCCAAAAGAGTAGAGCTCCCTTTGCCCTTTAAAAGAGCAGAGCTCCCTTTATCCCAAATAAAGGACTGAGAGTGAACCCATGCATGGCTTTGAGCCATGTGAGCCATGCAGCTGAGCTTTGTGAAGATTAGCATTGATGTCTGAGCCACTAGAAGGGACTCAGACCTAGAGTAAGGGTCTACTTGACATGTAAGGACATGTAAGGACATGTAAGGACATGACATGTAAGGACATGACATGACATGTAAAGATACTGAGAGGTACTGAAGACAGGTGTGTTTTGAGCCCAGTTTCTCTGACTTGACTCATGCACATATGCCCCTGCTTCTGCTTGTGACTCACAGTGTTAGAATGATAGCGTGGAATCATAGAGGGGTTTGTGTTAGAAGGGACCTTCAAAAAGGTCTTGTTCTAGCTTCACTACCATGGACAGGGACACCAGACCAGGTTTATGGAAACCCTATCCATCCTGGCCTTGAATATTTCCGGGCATGGGGCATCTGGACAGCCTGTTTCACCACCCTCACAGGAAAGAATTTCTTCCTTGTTTATAATATAAACCTACTCTCTTGAAACCATTACCCTCTGTCCTGTCACTCTGTGCCCTTGTAAAAAGTCCCTCTCCAGGTTTCTTGGAGGTCCTGTTTAGGTACTAGAAGGCTGCTCTAAGGTCTTCCCAGAGGCTTCCCTGATACTGGTCTCTCTTCTGCATCCAGGAGCCTCAGGTATTACATCCCAATATACAGGGAATCTATTTGGAACCAGTATTTAAGGGCTTTCTTTTCTATTTCACTTTATTATAGAATAAGTGCATGTTCTTAGCTGTCCAAGCCCTTGACTTATGTACGTATGAATGGTGACCTAAGCTGTTTAGTCCAGTAAAACATTAGGACCTTCCTGGGGCTAGCAGAGTTTTGGGAGCTCACTATTGACTTAGGTGATTTCATCTGTCCAAGTCCCAGTCTCAGAGCCTCAGGTTTTTTGTCAGTGTAGCATTCAACCTCCTTATCTACATTTTATAACCATGATTACACCTAACCATGGTTTCAACTTCTAAAGCCAGATGTCCTTCAAATCAATTTTCTATAAAACACTTTATACTTAAGATTAATATGCAATTGTAAAATAATCAGTATTACTGAGGCAGAATACAAAATATTCAGAATAAGAATGAAGCATGAACCTATGATTCATGTGGTAACATTTTCTCTCCTATCCCACCTTAAATTTATGGGACTAATAATCAAGAACCACTGGGACATTGTGTGACTTTCCTCAGAAACTTAGTGTCTTCTTCAAAGACATATAGGTCAAAGTTACTTGGAAATTGCCTATAAATTATTTCTGATGTAGATCACCCACACTGGAGTCTTTGTGTGTAAAGATCCAAACACAAGGATTGTAGCTGTAGTGGCACAGCAGGGCTGAGAGGCTAATGGGGTTTCAGATACAGAGAAATTGTAATAATGAACTGCAACCATACAGGAAGTGTGATTAGGCAAGGAGATTGCTTGTTCATGGAGAAGTATTTACAATAGTGCATGCACCTAATTAAACATAAAAAAAAGAGTTTTTGAGAACTCACATTGTTTTTTATTTTGAGAGAATTTAATAAGATTTGCAACTCCATCTCTAAGAATAAATATAATGTCATGGTTTGAAAGAGAGATGTCTGCTAAGGAAGGGAGCTTCCCTTAGAAAATGTAAACCCCTTCCCTGCAAATTATTATAATTTTGAAATTAGGAGGTTCGCAGGCAAAGATATGAGATTAGGAACAGCAGTTCTTTACTGGTGGGTAGAATAAAGCAAACAAATACCCACCCCAGCATTACCAGAACACAACCCCGTGAGCCCCGCTCTGTCTCAGGCGCGTTCCCGTGGGTGCAGTTCCGCTCCCGGCCCGCGGGGGCGCTGCTGCTCCCGGCGGGCAGGGCGGGGGCGGGGAGTCCTCCCCGCCTGCAGGGGGCGCTGTGGGGCGGGCTCGGGGAGCAGGCGGTGATGGCGGCTGGGCCGAGGGGGAAGGGACGGAGGAGAGGCTTTGCTTCAAAACCCTGGGGCAGCCAACCCCGGTGCCTCTGCAGGACTCTCGGAATCTGGGACGGCAGGACCTCTCAGCAGGCAGAGAGTGCGGGGCTGCAGTGCAGCAAAAGCTTGGAGCAGTGCCGAGAGAGACAGAAAGAGAGAGAAGGGAACAAAAGGAAAGAAACCTAACTCCCAACAAATGTATAAACATCTGACCTGCCCAATTCCTGCTCTGGCATTTTCATGGTGGTTACCTGAAGAGGATGGATTTTTTTTTTTTTCACCAAATGGGCTTTGCCAGAATCTCTTTGATATGGGATCAAAGACCAGGCAGCATCGCTGCAATATTTTTGCAGTTAACTAAAATTTGTCATTATGTAAAATAATATATCCTTAAATCAGCAAAACAGAAACTTTCTTTCTGACTATTACTTACTGAATACCTGGCACCTGTACAGTTGTTTTGAATTATTGGACGTAGAATTTGAAATTAATTATCAGTGTTTACTCAGTCCTCTCCCCTCTCCAAGGACATGTGCCTGTTTGCAAGCATTTGTGGCTATGTGCTAACCTCAAATGAGTGCAGGTCCAGCACCTCAGCTTTTCCCCTTCCCAAATCTTTTGGGGTTTTCACCCCTATATGAGTAGAAATATGAAGAGATTGAATTGTGATGTACATGGTTTTACAGTGGTTTGTATCATTTTCAGGCATCTCTGATCGTTCCCTGGCGGAAAAGACACTGTGTCCTGACTCCAAGACTTACCTCGGAGACCATTACAACACACACTCTCTCTTTGGCTGGTCACAGACAGAACCAACTTTCAAGTACGTTTTCTAAATATTTCTAATCAGATTCCAGGTGATTAAAATGCATTTTAAAAGCTACTGATGTTACCTGGAAAGTCTGTAATAGTATTTAATAAGAAACAGACTCATGTTTCATTTTATTGTTTGCCATTTAGTGAGAAGTTTCGGGAAAAGAGAACCTTGAACAAGGAACAGAATCCTTTCTAATTTTACTTTTCTTAGCTGAATCAGGATATATGTGTAGAGCCTAACTTTTCAGCTGCTGCTTTTGTATATCTAGAACAAGATGCTCCTGTGTTCTTTTAGAGCTCAAAAGCGTTTGCAGCAGAAGCAGCCTTGTGTGGTGTCAGGGCTATTTATCTGTCCCTGCACTATTGTGGTAGAGGAGTTTCTGTCACTGTCAGTAGAGAATCCAAATGGTGAAGGTCCCCTGGCTGCTTCTGGAGCTGCCTCTGGTTCCTGGCAGGAGGTGTTTTGCAAATTGGCTTGGGGCTCACTTGGTTTGGGAGGTCAGAGCTGCATTGCAGCACAGTTGCTGTCAGGTACTGTAAAACTCACTTTGCAGCTGGGAAGCACATAAAACCAACGTACACAGGCAGGCTGCTGCTGTGGAAATCTAGCTGTTGGATTAGATGAAATGGGGAAATTGTGCCTTTTCCAGCAGGGATTGAGCTAAAACACCGGGAAATTTAATACCACAATGGAAGAGCCAAAGCAGGGATCCATGTGTGGCCTGTTTCAGCATTTAGCACTCATTTTCAGAAGCTGGATTCTGATAGCATCCAGAGGTCATGGTTAAGTGAGCCTAATTCTGGTGCTGATGTACTTTATATGCCAAGTCCAGGGCAAGGGAAGCCCTGGAAAAAACCAGAAGTGATTTGCCAGCTCTTACAGGCCTGGCTGAAGCACAGTTCTGCTTTTGAGAGAAAGAACAGGAAGGCTTTGAACCCTGGACTTCCTACCATGGTTTGCGGGCCCCTACTCCCCAGTCTTTGAAGAGATCCTCCCAACAAACTTATTTTGCTTGGCCAGGTGTGGAGAAGACCACCAACACTATATGCAAAGGCTGATTTTGCTGCATAGCTGGAAAACTTCTGTGAAGTATTTTTCATACATATTCATTTAGGTTTCTCAAATACATTTCTTTCCAAGGCTGGTTGTATATCTTTTCTGCAGTCATTCTTCACAAAGAGTTTATTAAATGAAATTACTGACAGGAATATTTAACACCCAGCATCAATTGCAGCATATTGGATGAAAATGAATGACAATTTCATAAACATATTTAAAAAAGGATTCTAAGAATTATTCTAAGGCAGACAGAGAGTAGGAAATCTAGCCTATGTCAAATGGTTTGAATTTGAATATATGAACTAGCAGCAATCAGTTTGTGCAAAGCTTAATGCCAAGAGTCATTTGCACACAATATTCTGTAAATAATTTAAATGAACAAATGCATTTGACAAGATTAGGACCTGTTCTGCAATGGTTCATGAAAGACTGAAATTATTCAATAAATTATTTGTTACAAATTGTTTATGCAGCTCTGGATTATAGTTGAGTAGATCTGATATTGCCCTCATTAGCAGCTGTATTTGCAAATGGAGCCTAAAGCTGCCAGAGGAGAGCACTCCTGCTCAAGACATCCATGAAAGTCTCCAAAATATCATTTATACAAAGCACACAGAGTCTTGTGCAGTTACTGGCCCAACAATGCACCTGCAAACCAGAATCTGCAGGTCCCTTACAGTTCAAGAATTTCACCTCTTGCTGCATATGGCCCCTAAGGTTAAAACATTCAGCCTTCCATGAAAGCTGTTGGGGTTTTTTTGCTTCAGAAGCAAGTGCTGGAGCACTTTAAAGTCTCTGTGCCATTACAGACCCAAGAGCAAACACTGGGCCATTATGAATACGGGTGAAAGAACTCTTGATGAAATCTCATTAAGAAAAGGGAGAAAGAAGTAGATGGTGAACAACATGATTAATATTTCATGCTAGAATTTCCCAGAGAATCTAAATTGTGTTGTCCAAATAATATTAAAGCAGAGTTGAAGTTGAGTTCCGGCAATATAAAACACTGCAGTTTATACTTATCTACAAAGAGGAATTTTGTAATGGATTTGTCAGTAAGACACATTCCTTGATTTTCTGATGATGCAGCAAAATTATTTTCAAAAAGCAAAGATAAATTCATTGTACTGCTAATTCTGTAATGAAACCTCATGTATCAAAAAAGACAGGAAAGCAGAGAAAATACTACAAGGATGGGGTGGCATTTTTAATGATTATAGGTTTGTTTTCTAGATTGATTATTTATTTTTTATAAGATGTTTGGAAATAATTTTAGTATCTTTGTGTGGCTTTGGTTTTTTGGTTTTTGTATTTTGTTGGGTTTTTTTATGTTTTTAATTCCTGGGTATTGGAACTTTATTTACCAATACAAATCTCTAAATAAATCCCGTGTTGAAAAAAATAGCAATTATATTGGTTTTTAGGAACTCATTGGATACTTAATTAGTGAATACTAGTGTATTCACTAGTATAGAAAGGAAATTATGATTGGAATTTGCATTTTGAGACACTGCTGAGAATAAATTTGACACAAATTATTGTTTAGGAAGATTGAAAATACCTGAGACAAATTGTTTAGTGAATCAGATAGATTTTTTGTTTGTTTGTTTTTGGTTTTGTTTTGTTTTGACCACTGTGGAAATCTTGCTTTTATTTGCAGTTTTGCAACCACATTTTCATGGGAGTAGGGATCACAATAATAATTGTTTCATGAATAATACCCTTTCAGATAAAATTGCCTGAACGCTCAGGTTGATTATAAGATATTTTGGTTACCATTCTTGTTTTTGATGATCTTGTTGCATTTCTTTGCAGTGCTGTTCAGCAGGCAACTGGAAAGAGGGCGTTTGTCTTGAGTAGGTCCACGTTTGTTGGCAGTGGGAAGCACGGTGCTCACTGGCTCGGGGACAACTTCTCTCAGTGGAAGGACCTGCGCCGCTCCATTGTTGGAATCCTGGAATTCAACCTCTTTGGCATTCCCTACGTAAGTCTGGCGTCCTCTGGCAGGCGCTGGCTTATGCACAATATCACTTCAAGTTAACTCAAATATTTTCTGAAACAAGGCACTTGAGGTGGCCAGCAGTAACAGCCTCCACAGCTGAAGGAACTGCAGATTAAAAGGCTAAATGTCAGTCTTGGCTGCTGAGGGGAAACAGAAACAGCACTGCAAGATTTGGACTGACTTAGTGTATGCCATCCAAAACTGGTCTCTTTGTATTATCTATTCTATGATTAGAGCCCCTCTGTGTATTTCTCGGTTTGCAAGTTGGGGTGGAGAATTTGTAGAATTATTGAAATACAGGCAGATCTTCAACGGTGAACTTAGCGCTCTAGGAGACAGTACAGCCTCAGTCACAGAAAAATTTGTATCTCTTATAAAGTAATTAGAAACAGGGATTTATTTCCAAAAACTATTTTTATTAGCAAATTTCTATAGTCTCTCATTTTTAGGTCTCAGTCACAACCACAAAAACAATTTTGTTTTTTCTTAGATTGGTGCTGATATCTGTGGGTTTAACTACAACACTACCTACGAACTCTGCCTGCGCTGGATGCAGCTTGGCTCTTTCTATCCATTTTCCAGAAATCACAATGCAGAGGGAAACAGCGTAAGTAAACAAAGCTACATAAAGCTGTAGCCTATGATTACAGTTACGTGGACAGTGATTTGTATTACTTTCTCCAAAATTAACCTGCCATTCTTGGGTAAACTGGAGCAGTGGGTGAAAAGGAGTGCTCTACCAAGAGCAGGAATTGCAGTGAAATGTAAATTTTTCACATCCATAATGTAAAGATGCCATAGAAATGCTTGTCATCTCACACTGTTGGTAAAATTTATCTGTTTCATTTTTTACCTACTGAAGCCCAGATTTTATTTAAGAGCCAATCTATCTTCCTGCTCCCTTGATTGTTTCAACTTTTGTTTCAATACTTCTGTAATTAGGATAAGTATTGCAGGGAGGGGAGAGAGATCATTATGCACCAGTTCTTGCTGTCTAAAAGCCAGTTACAAACATATGAAAATTCCAAGGAGAGGCACCAATACTGACATCATTATCAGCCAAGAAGCAGCCAGGACTAGAAAAGGCTAATGAGCCTATGAGATGAATGAAAAAGTGCAGACTTAGTGCAGATCCAGGTCCTGGTTTCAACATCATAAAAGTCCTTAAAAGGCTCATTGCAAACAGCAAGAAGCATCAGAAATTTTCTAGCTGTAAAATCTGAAGGTCTTGCGGCCTTCATAATTATTCTGTGTTTATCTGCAACCACGGTGAAATGGTTCTGCTTGTTCAATAAATGTTTGGGGTTTTTCCCTTCTGTAAACTGATCTGTGCAATGCTGGAGCTCAGGTTATTTGCTAACCTTCAGTTTCTTTGAAGTTGCATCATCAAAATGCTGCAACATTTACACTCCCAGGAAGACCTTCGTCTCTGCATGAGTTGGGTAAATGCAGGAATAATAAACTAGAGTGCTGTCATCAAGAGGATCAGGTATTAGCCTGTTGATCCCTGAAGTATTTCTTTGTAGGAGTACAAATGTCTGTGAGGTATTAGCTGTTGCTGTTATGAAAAGTTTTCTATTTGCCTCTCCACTAAAGTTAGAGGTGTGTGTATATATATATATACACATATACACATATATACACACACACACATATATGTGGTTTCTTGATCCTTTGAGCACACAAACAGAGTCTGACATGGGTGAGTGGATATCAATCTCATGTACAATTCAATAAACAAGAAGAGAGCAATGGGTCTATATGATGGGTGCTGCAGCTCAGAGATATATTTGGTTTTACTGGATTACTTAAATCCATTTGAAATAACATGTTCAGGGAAAGAAATGAACAGGCATTTTGGGTGACTCAGTATCATCTAAGAAATCTGACTGTTTTTGTGAAATTAGGAAGTGTTTGTACAGTGTCAGATCACTGGTAAAAATATAATGCAATTTTTGAAATAATAGATGGATGTTCTGGAGCTCAGAGCCAGCAGGGAGTATTCTTAGTGAATAATTCTGACATAAACATAATAATGGTAAAATTTTACTTAAATATTGAATTTAATTAACATTAGGTTAATGTTAAAAGGAAATCTTAAATACCACTTTAATTCATCCGGGTGTTTCAAACAATTTAATTAATATTTTTCTTGTCTGAAAAGCACTAGATAATATAAAAAGCTTTGTTATTTCTGTTACTTCTGCGTTTCATTATCCACGGATTTCATCATACAGTCTTCAGCTTTAATGAGAAAATTGAGTACTCTGGAAAGATTTCATGAAGGAGAAAGGAAGCCACGTGATTCATAAGCTGGCTGTTTAGCACTGGGGAGGTTGGCAGGAGGAATTTAAGGAGGTGTAACCCTTTCCCATATCAGCACTGCCCTTGGCTGTGTGCTCTGCCTGCCATCCCAGGGGAGAGTCAAGGCTGCCTTGGAGTAAGACCCAAGGCAGCCAATGAGTACAGACAGACTGCTCCAAGCTGCCCTCCTGATGGTGGGGCCCAGTGCATCCCTGTCTCACAGGAGAGCATTGCTGGCACTGAGGAGCTGAGGGGCACTGCTGATGTGTGGGTCTGCTGTCTGTCAGGGCATCCTAAAATGGGGGGGCACACAGGAGGAGAAGTTGAGATTCTTGAATGGATGAAATGTTTTCTGTACCACACACAGACTTCGGTCACACCTGTTGGCTTCAGCAGGGTTATGAGTTTACTCTTTTAAGTAGACTTGCCTTTATATTCATGACGAATGCAATTATGCTTTTGATTTTTATGCAGATTATCAGACTTCCTTTTTTCCTGTGTTTCGTCTCCTTTGTCTGAAAGGGCTTGCATCTTCAGGAAAAATTAATTTCTAGATGCAGGGTAACTGTTCCTGAGCACAGGCATGGAGCCCCAGCTTCTCTCTCCTCAAAAGGTTAAAGGTGGTTGGAGAATGCTTACATACATTGTGGTGGGGTCTGATCTTTTTGAACTCACTGGAATTTTTCAAGTTAAGAATTTTATACAAATTTTAGTTTGGGAATAATGGATGTTGTTCTTAATATATCTTGCAGTTTGCAAATGAGTGCTTTTTCTTATTTAAACACTCGCCTCTGTAGCATTGTGCCAGCCGCAGCTCTCCTTACGTTGCACACGGCTTCTCTGCTGAGTTTGTTTCCGTGCTCAGTACAAATCTAAGCTTTTCCTGAACAGGAACAAGACCCAGCTGTGTTTGGAGATGCTTTTGCCAAGATATCTCGTGCTACTCTTCGGATCAGATACTCCCTGCTGCCGTACTTGTACACCTTGTTCTACGAGTCTCACGTCCATGGAGGCACCGTGGTGCGGTCACTGATGCACGAGTGAGTTTGGAGTCTCTCTTTTACTGCAATTTCCTCACAAAGCATTTGAGCTCTTATGTATGTATTGGTTGATACCCTTAGGAAAATAGTCACAGTATTATTATTGCATGCTCTCTTTTAAAAGAACAGTTGGACAGTTAAATCAATCAAGTTATATGCACTAAGATAACTTTTAATATAGGCAATTAATTTCCATTATTATATAACCTGTATTTGTTTCCAGCAGGGGGAAAAAGGCAAACTTAAGAAAGAAGAATCCTGAAAATTTTTAGTCTTAGGGAAATATATAGTTCTTTCTTATATCAAAACTGAGGGTCATATACCTGTATTTTCTGTATTTGAATGAAATCAATGAAATCTGTACTCTTATCCAGAATGCTAAAAGGCCTCATACAGAGAGTCCAATGATCCATAATATTTGGATTTTTTTCCAATTTAGCACTTGCATCTGCATGCTATCTATGAAACCCACATCTGTGTCCACAAACTGCACAGAGAAAACAGAGAAAGAGATGTTTGAGTGTAGAAGCAGGTGCAAAACTGAGATTAATAAATGCAGACTGAAAAGCCCTTTGAAAATTAAACTCAGATTTTTGGAACAACTCATTTTTTCTTTTTGGAAGAAGAAGATGCAGCTGAGGTTTAGTTTCCCTGTCCTCATCTTTTAATTAGTTTTTTACCTGCTTTTGGTTAATTTTCTATTTCAGAATGCTTTATGCAAAGACTTGAGCAAAAGGAGTGTGAAAAATACATATGAAAGCCTGAAGCTCTGCCACAATTTCATTTCCTTGGTGCAGGCTATGTCATAGACTGTTTAATGTTCTTTTCTTTCCCTTTAGGTTAAATACATTCTAGTTAAAGGGCAAGGCATTTTTGCAAATTAAACTGAGGTTACACTAAAGTGCAGACCGTTCAAATATAGAAGGGATATGCACAAAATCTGTTTTGTTTACTCAGCATAATGGTTAACTGATACATTTTAAAAGCAGCATCCTTCCTCTTTCTGCTCGGCAATGTCATTTTACTAGATAAAATTAGGGAGAATTTTATAGGTACTCGTAACTCACAATGGGCTATATGGCATTTCAAATATTTATTTTAGGTCTATTTTTGCCTAAAGTGATTTGTGTTAATATTAGAAATGCCCAAGTTAATTTTGGCATTAATATTAGCTATTTTCTGCTAATACAGAATTACTTTAGTGGCATTAAAGCTGGCTTTCTGACCATTACCAGCATACCTGTACTCTAAGTGTGCCATATCCAAACTGGCAAATTTCCAAATTTTCTTTGATTAGAGTTGTAGAGCAGTCTGAGATGTACCAGTGGAGGCTTCTGTCAGATGAAACTGAGCTGAGATGTTCACTACAGACACTGATGGGAGTTTAGTCAGCAGGACCAGCGTGGGATTACTAGGAAATAAAACCTCTCAAATGCATGTAAAGTAGGGTAGGCATCAGGAGATCAACACAAACTGTTTCCCTGCCCAGCACCCCTGCTGGCATCCTAGTCCCATCACTTCCTAATGTTGCTATAGCTAGATCCTAAAATGGCTTAGAAGTATTTCTTACTGCTACTAGTTAATTCTGGTTACTATTATTCACTGTTATTAATAAATGTGTATTTCTTACTATTTCTAATTAATACTAAGTATTTTATTAGTGAGTCTGCCCAAACAGAGAAAGTGACCCAGATGCTAACAGGAGGAGAAATGTAAAGTTTTGAGAAAGAGAACTGAAACAGAATTTTCAGTGTATTGATGATGGAAGTTTACATAAACCTTGCCTCTTATTTGTAAAAAATACAAAGGAAAACTAAAAAACTCCTGCATTAGTTTTTCAGGCGAAGTTCTTACAAGTTCAGAGTCCTCTCTACGAAAACAACTGTACCCAGGCAGGGGGTCTCCAAGCAATAGCTATTTCATGTGGACATTTCATTCCATTTTGAACATTTAGGAGCTCGTTTCAAGTAACAAACAAGAACAACATCCCAGTAGATTCTTTTAAGTGTATTTGATGCCTTGGAGGCTTTCACTGTGTAAAGCAGAGGCATCGATATCTCAGATGTCCAAAAATGACCGTGAGGTGATAATCCATTAGTGGAAGGGAAAGTCTTATTTAATGGCTAACCAGGTGGGAAATATGACACAAAAGAGGCCAGCATCTCACCACAGTAAGCAGTGGATGGAATTGGAGACCTTTCATAGATGACAGCATGCTTTAATGGCTTATATTGTCAAAATAGGAAAGTTCATTTGTTCACTGAATTTGTGCTAGTGGTTGCTATAATTGCAAGAGAAAATTGTGCTGAATTAAAGGGTGAGAAGCTTGTTTTCATGTACAAATATGATTGATTCTTCTTTTTTTCATAATTTCTTGATCAGATTTTTGTCCTGCAATCTCCCACCACAAAATCTATTTTATTACTATTGCGATTTTATTACAGTGAAATTGAAAATACAGAGGATCTATTGAGCTGACAAGAAAAACTCAGGTTTTATATTTCAAAAACTTTAGGACAAGGTAATTCATCAAAAAAACATAATCTGCTTTAAACATTTACAAAGTATTATGCCAAAATGCAATAATGACCAGGATAAGGGTGTCCAAAAGAGCTACTGTTCTGTACAGAGGAAGAAACTCTGAACAAGCTGAGATTCCTTTCAGGCAGAGCCCATGCTTGAAAGAACATTTTTCTTCGGTTCCATGTATTCATCTAAATTTGCAATATTTTAGAAATCTGAGCACGAGAGAGGTGTCTTTTTATTGCCAAGTTGTCTTTACTTGTCTGGGGGAATTTCAGTAAGCCTGGGCTGGGTGCAGTGTGTGCCCTTGCCCTGGGCAGGCAGGGTGTCAGAGCAGGGCACTGACCCTGAGCCCCTGCTCCAGCCAGGGCTCAGCAGAGACCTGGCTTCAGACAGGGGCAGCTGCACAGGCCATGAAACAGAGAGTAAAGGAATTTTTAAGCAAGGAGTTAATATCTCCTTGGAGAATAATATGTAAATATGCAATAGCCAGTGTGACTTTGTCAAAAATGCATGAAAACCAGACCAGTTGCCATCTCTGACAAGGCTGCAGGGCTGTTGGAGGGGCAAAGGGCAGAGGAGTAGCAGAAGTCAGGAGGTACCTGGTACCTTGATTTTAGGAGGATTTGAAACATAGATTTTTTGTACATGTGACATTCTTATAAGAACCAGGATCCATTAATTATTTCCTCAGGAAGAGACTTACAGGTGATGGAAAACCTGTTTAAATTGTCAAGGATTTTATGCTGGATGAAAGGAGGTTCCTGAGTTGAGGAGGGTCTCTCTTCTTTGCTATTCAATATTTTCATTAGCTGATGCAGGGTGGAATAGAGACCTCTTCCCAAGAGAAGGCACGTGATACCAGGCAAAGGGGACTGTGAGCATTCTGGAGAACATGATCAGAATCCAGAACGATTTTGTGCATTGAATAAAACTGACTGAATTCCACAGCTTTTTCATCTGTTCAGGAGAGACACCCAAAAAGCACATAAAACCATGTATATACATAAAAATATTTTAAAACATATTTATACATAAAAATATGTATGAGTGTTGATCTGTGTTTGTCTTGCAAACAATTTCAAATATAAATCTGTGAAAGCTGTGGGAGGCCAAATCCAAGGATTTTCACAGATGCTTTAGATCCTAGAGCACAATGTTTTTCCTCTGTGTTCCCTCTCCTGGCCCTGGCCCCTATCCTGCTCATTGGCTCCCACAATGAAGTCTCAGCCCACTGAACAGAACTATTGCTGTTCTGAAAAGAAATCAGCTTCATCATTTTGTGAGACTTCTGGTCTGCTCTGGGATGGTAGGTACTACTAAAATATCTGAATCTCTGTCCAGCTTTTGGCATTCCTTCAATCAGGAAAAATATTTGGCTGTGTTGCAGGATACTTTGAGAAAGCTGATTTCTTGTCACAGTGAGTAATATCAAAATATTTGGCAAATTCTAACAACCATGAATTAACATTGTGTATTTGACTTTCAAAATAGATTTACCTCTGATCCAGAGACTCATGGAATAGATACCGCCTTCCTTTGGGGACCTGCCTTTATGATTGCTCCTGTTCTTGAAGAGGCAAGTACTGTAATTAAAAATGCCATCATACTGGAATAAAAGAAATGGTGCTTAGGGCCCTGGGTGACATTCAGAGCATGTTTGCTCATATCCATCCCTTTCTACTCTCCACTGTCAAAGCTTGCAGAACATTTCTGAGCAACACAGTACAGAGCTCCTCACTACTTGAAATGGGAGGATCAAAGTGAGGGCCCAGGCTTTCCCTTTTACTGCAAGTGAGGAATGGCTGTAAAGAGGCTGGAGGCTGCCCCTCACGTGCTCCTGTTGCTGTGCTGGCAGCAGTCTCCAAGGACACACACAGAGCAGTAATTGTCAAGCTAGGGAGAAACACACAGATATGAAAGCAAACTGGTTTCCATATTACTGCTCACTCACAGTGTTTTGGAACTGCAGCATCTCAAGGGCTGTGGTAGGAGTTTCCCAGCATCACAGGAAAGGCAGTCATTATGGAAACCATAATGATAATGTAAGCTGCTAACAGGAAAGGTTTTAAAAAGCAACATTTTCTTCTGCTGTGCTGGGCGCAGTCCTCGGGTCATGGCTCTCACTGCTTGGCTGGAGCAAGGGTGTGTTTCTGTCCTTGCCCACCACTGACTCCTGGCAGCACAAGAGAGGTATGTCTGAGGAGATCTAAGTATTTGCATGTGATGTATCCTAGTGCTGTTTGCAATCAGCATGCTGCCAGAATATCTGTTATATTTCTAAATGTTGCTGATGATCAAACATATAAACAGGACACTGTTACTCACCTTGTTTTTTAACCAACCCTTTTGTCTCTGTCAATTTAATATAAATTAAATTCTAAATGCATTCTGACCCCACTGAGGCACTTAATTCATCAGTCCTTTATCTTCAGACTCCCACAGGTTTCTAATAGCTGATGAGTAGAAAGAAAATTTCACAGGGTCTCAGACCAGCAAGATGATGAAGGACGGGGAAAAAAAACCTTCCCATGAAGAGGGAGTGACAAGCCAGGGGAGGCTTCCTGCAAAGAATTGAATAAAAGGGGACATTATAAGGATATATAAAATGATAGAGGGTCTAGAGAAGGAGTTACTGATGTTTTTGGAAGAACTTCAGCACAGAAGGAAGGCTGCATGCCTGTGGCCTGATGAGGGAAGCAGAACTCTGAAGGCAGCACATTGCTGGGTCTGGCAGTGTGATAGCTGGCAGCCAGGCTGTGCCAGGTAGCAGGGCAGGGGCAGAGGTGAGCTGTAAACCTCTCACTGTAGCAGTGCAGGCCAGCAGTGAGTACCAAACTGCAGCTTGGCATCTGCTTGTGTAGAGAAGATGAGTCAGGGATGACTTGACCTTCACTCTGGGAGTCCTAGGATGAGAGCAAGTGAGACATCCAAAAAAAATTAGAATGGAGAACTGCTTTGCACATTAGTTTGTTATTCAGGGTGTCATTAGGGTGAGGCTCATGGAATCATAGAGTCATAGAATAGTTTGAGGTGGAAGGGACCTTAAAGATCATCTAGTTCCAACCCGCCTGCCAGAGGCAGGGACATCTCTCACTAGACCAAATTGCTCAAAGTCCCCTCCAACCTGTCCATGAAATCATCACGACTCAGATGATGGTTACACACTTTTCTGTAGACCAGAATATCCGGGGTTGTCATAATACTGCCGAGAAAAGATGGAGAGGGGTACATCTTGCCTTTATAGGGTTTTTCATATATCTAAAATCCCTAAAATGTCAAATGGTGACTTTGCCTTAACTCTTTTCTTCCACCTTTACTTTTCTTGCTCCACAAGATTCCTGGGGTAGACCTTAGAGCTAATCCATAATTCTGCAAAGGGGCAGACATCTACACATAGTAAAAATTAATCTGTTTGTGAGAATAAGCAACTTGGGACAAAAATGGAAGTATGCTTTGATTCCAACTGTTCCTGGAGTTATTAATACAAAGTGCCTTTAGCATGATTTCATCCCTGCAGCGATCTGACACAACACATGCTGCAAAATGAAGTACAGTAATTGTGCAATTAGCAAAACATTTATTATTTATTATTACTTATCTGTAACTTTAAATTGTTTACAAGAAGAGAAAAGATCTGTATCCTCTGTGTGCTAGAGCTCATTCTCTGCCTGTTTCTGGGACAGGAATTGTGCAAGGGACACTAAGCAGTGGTGACCTCCCAGTTCAGATGTGAAGCCCTGTCTTGCAAAGGCTGCCATAGCCCTCACTGGGGCTGCTCAGATGTTGGAGGAGTGCACCTTAGCCAGTTACATTTGCAAGACATAGAGCTGTGTACTAGAATAAAATAATCATGTAACATTGACTCATCCCAGGCTATGGCAGTAAACCCCCCCAAATACGATAGGCTTGTCTGTTTAGTATTATAAATAAGCCAGCACTAGTCCACTGCTATTACAATAACTCAGCCATAATATCCAAAATTTGATGTTATTAAAATATTCAGCATACATCTCTCCATGCACAAATATAATAAAGCTAATGCAATATCAGAAATGCAAAAAGAAAAAAAGACTTTAATCTCTTTATTACAATTACAGGGAGCAAGATCTGTGACTGTATACTTCCCTGAAGCACAGTGGTTCGACTACTATACCGTATGTATTTTTAAGATTAATTCTCTTACTTTTTTAAAAATAATGTTAAATGGTACAATTCCAGCAAAATAACTTTTAGCAATCTTCAGCAGTGTTTTTACCTGACCATCTGTATTTAAGAAAACTAGAGAAAAAAAAGTCTACATCAGGCTAGATGGGAGAGTAAATCACACAGCTTTCAGTAACATTTTATTTTCTATTTTTGCCAAGTGAAGCTCTAAGACACAGTGAACAGAATTTTCAAGAGGAGCCTAGACATGCATGAAAATGCCAGGATTTCTTTCTTTGCCCCTGCTTTTGATTCTTGTTCTGATACACTTCCATGCACAGAGACAGACACAGAGGCAGGAACCTAAGCCACACTGCTGAGAACATGCCACAGATCCTCCTGTGCATGTGCTTTTGCAGAAGTCATACTGGGAGCACAATGGGAGGCACCCCGCTGGAAAATGCTTCCAAGAGCTGCAGAACAATCTGCTCTGTGGGACATGCCAGTACCTTCTCCTCAGGGCCTGAGGCTTGACCTTTCCAACACCAACCCCTGGACCGAATTTCCAAAAGTGCTCTGCTGCAATTACAAGCTAAGCCCAGCGCTGGCTTTAACAGGAGCAGTTAAGCTGATGCTAAGAGCTTTCACAAATGTGAGCCCAGGATCATCAGGCTGTTGTTAACTCTCCTGAGTGTCCCTGGCAGAGGAGCAGGCAGAACAGAATTGCTCTCAAAGGAAATGCAGAATTATTTTTAAATAAGTTTGGTCATTTTTGGCATTTGGCTGGTATCCTCAGATGAATGTTCATCCAACCCTTTCCTCTTTGTCTTTTGATAAGACTGTGATGCTGCCAAGTCCAGCATTTAATTCAATCCTCCTTGTGCTTCCCTCTGAGCACCTTTACTGGGCTGGGCACAGGGACAGTGGCCCATGTCCCTTGCCTTGCCTTGCCTTGTGCCTGCCCTTGGCATTGCTCACCTCCCAGTATTTGGCACTTGTCATGCATGTGGTGCTTATCCAGATTGAAGTTGGGTACTTGCCATAAATCATAATTATCATTTACAGAGGGCAAAAGCAAAGCCTTCCTATTATTTACTCTGTACATCAGTCTTGCCTACAGCTGGTTTTGAGGCATTAGAAAACTTCTTGCAGGTTGTCCACACACACACAAATTTCACTCACTGAATGCTGTAATTACTTTTTGAAAGGGAAAGACTTGTTCTTGGAAGAGAAGAAAATCTACAGTTTACATTCCTAAATGACTGTGAATCTCCTTAAACTGAATTGTGACAGGCTCCATATGTATAAAAAGAGGAAGCAAAAGTTTCTTATTCTTTTTGCTCTTGATGACTGGTGTTTTTTACAGCATACAGAATAATATAATTTTTAAAGATAATTTGCTGTCTTTCAGTCATGTTGTTTCTGTCTCAAGCATATGCCTAACTGCAGGGGCTAGATCCTCTTTCATGTTAAAAAGGAAACAAGAATAATACTCCTGAAATCCGTATTTTTGTTTTTTTCACTGATGTAACTGAAATGAAAATTCACCCCTTGCTCTCTTTTTCAGTGGTCCATATGTATAGTGCCTGGATTGGCATTGTTTTAACTGCATTAATTTTTGTGGTAGGGCCTTAAAGTGCCAAGTGCCTGGAAGAAGAACTATGCTACTGTGTCTGCCCCACTGAATAAGATCCCTCTGTACATCCGTGGAGGGCACATCCTGCCACAGCAGGCGCCAGCCACCACCACTACTGAGAGGTAATGTCACGTGTTTGTCACCAAGCAGCCACGGTGTGGGTCAGACCCACAGGCAGTCAAAAAGCAATCAAAAGAAAGTACGGAAGAGAGACTATCTGCAGCTCCCAGCTGCCATCCCAAGTGATAAGTACAGTATTTTTATACCAGTGTTTGCTCCATTTCATTAGGAGAAATCACCTCAGAGATGACCCACGTCACTGTTAGCACAGCTGACGCCTACTCCTGGCTCTGTGATTATGCTCAGAAAAGCTTTTGCACCTCTTATTGCCACACTGACCTGCTGTCAATCAGTCAAAGTAAATATATGCAAGGGGAAATGCAAAATTATTCTTGGGTGAATTTATCAAATGTTGTAAACAAGGTGGAAAAGCTCAAATCGTTCTTCAGGAAAAAATATGTCCGCATGCCAATGGATAATACACGGGTCTCAAGTCTGAACCATGCTCAGAAGCCAATCTGAGTAGGAAAGAGAGGGGACAGCACTGTGCAACAGCCGTAGTAAGGTAGTACTGGTTGCCAGCTGACTCCCAGACCATCCAGTTATTGTACATTAAGGCCACAAAAGAAGGGGGAGCTTGTCCACATGAGTACTCAAGACGTGGGAAATCGAGACTTCAGTGGGACAAGGCAAGGCAAAGATTTTGCCATCACTTCAAGAGTCCTTTTGGTGAACACTGTTGTCATTCTTCTGTCATGACCTTTTTTGTAACCTGAAAATGGGAGCTGTGTTCAGAAGTTTTTATTAAGTTGGAAGGGACAATGCCCTCAGGTTAGAACTGACACTTCTGAATGTGTTTGTCAACAGCCGCCTGAACCCATTTGGACTCATTATTGCCCTGGATGAACAAGGACAAGCTTCTGGATCTCTCTTCTGGGATGATGGTGACTCCATTGGTAAGCCTGGTCCCCTGCTGTGAAGCAGCACCTGCATACAGGGCTCTTCCTCAGGCCACCTTTTCAGCAGCATAATGGCACTGGCTCCTGCTAGAAATGGCTGGAGAGCTGACCCCAGACTGAACAGTAGAAAGGACAATGGAAAGTTCAATGTGAGTCAGCAGTGCCCTGGCAGCCAGGAGTGTCCTGAGGGCATCAGGCACAGCATCACCAGCTGGGCAAGGGACAGGATTATCCCACTCTGCTCTGCACTGCACTGGGGTGGCCTCACCTCAAATCCTAGGAGCGGTTGAATATAAAAAAGAAATTACCTATCAGAGGGCATCTAAAGGAGGGCAACAAGGGTGGTGAAAGGCCTTGAGAAGGAGCTGTATGAGGAGTGGCTGTATGAGGAGGAACACTTGGTCTGTTCAGCCTGGAGGAGATTCAGGGGAGACTTCACTGCAGTTACAACTTCTTCCTGAGGGGAGAAGGAAGGGCAGACACTGATCTCTTCTCTGTGGTGACCAGTGACAGGACCCAAGGAAATAGTCTGAAGTTGTGTCAGGGGAGGTTTATGTTGGATATTAGAAAGATGTTCTTCACCCAGAGGGTGGTTGTGCACTGGAACAGGCTCCCCAGGGCAGTGGTCACAGCACCAGCCTGACAGAGCTCTAGAAGTGTTTGGGCAATGCTGTCAGGCAAAAGGTGTGACTCTTGGGGATGGTGCTGTGCAGGGCCAGGTTGGACTTGATGATCCTTGAGACTCTTTTCTAAGTCATTCTGTGATTCTGTGAAAAGCTGATTGCTGTTGAAGTCAGCCTTTCACACGTCTGAAGTCAGTCAGAAACGTGTGATACTGGGAGCAGGTGATCTGCTAGAGAGGGCAGTCTCTTACATTGTGTCCTCCTGAGATCAACCTAAGACTAGAGGAAAGCATTAAATAATAGCCCACAAATCATCTTAGCCTGACCTAAACCACTTGCTACAACAATGTGAACTGCTTACGGATTTTGCTGCCTGTTTTGATATCAATCCTTCTTGCTTTGTGTTTTGACAGATACTATTGAAAAAGAGAATTACTTCTTGGCTAAATACACGTTCAGCAAAGTAAGTGGCAACATATGAGATACCTACTTACATATAGGGAGCTGTATTTTTAGTGTAGCCATTGTAAGGTGCTGATGTCTAACTTTTCTCTGGAAAGCTTTTTATCTTCTAGTTCAGTGTATAAACCAGGTAAGCTACCTAATGCTTTCACTGACAGCTAGCTACAAAATAGTGCAACTATGATCCTGCAGTTTTGTGTTTGCTTTATTGAGTCATGTCATTAATTTCCCTGCTGCAGTATGAATCTGAAAAAGCCCACTTTTTCACCTTTTTTTTTTTCCTTATTTGCAGCTTCTGGGGACAAGGGACCTTTATCTTGTGTTCCTCCTAGTGAGCACTTTCAGTCTGATGGGTGGGAGAAAGCTAGATTTCTCTCTTCAGGATATTCCAGCAACCTTTTAACTTCGATCACTTGATGTTTTTGTTTTGTGGTGCAGAGAATGATGTAGTCTCAGTTCTTTAGCTTGCATTTCCTTGTCTGACAGCACAGATACTGCTCCCATGGTGAGTGTCCTGTGGAGAGATCCAGCACTCCACTGGCAACCTGCTGTGCTGATCAGATGCTCTGTGCAGCACAGGAACAGATTAGCTCAGGGTCAGTGCACTGATGCCTTTCACACAGCACTCAGTTCTGTGCAGACGTGTCCTCAGAAAGACCTATAGAAAAGCCCAACAGTCAAGGCTTCAATCAAGTAAAAGGATATAAAATATATTTACCATAAGCTCATTAAGTATATGATAGTAATTTGTGGGAGTTACTGTAAAGAAACTTTATCCTACTTCAGTAGCACATCTCTACAGATCTCATTTTATCTGCAATTGTAGCATTTGGTAAGAAATAGGATATTGTTCATAGACTCTGGCATGGTTTGGTCCCCAGCCTTCTGAACATGAGCCAACATGTGCCCAAGTGGCCAAGAAGGCCAAGGGCATCCTGGCTCGTATCAGAAATACACAGGACTGGGGCAATGACTGTACCTCTGTACTTGTCACTGGTGAGGCCACACCTCAGATCCTGTGTTCAGAGAAGGGCAGTGAAGCTGGTGGAGGGTCTGGAGCATAAGTCATATGAGGAGCAGCTGAGGTAGCTGGGGTTATTTGGCCTGGAGAAAAGGAGGCTCAGGGGAGACCTTATTTCATTCCATAACTGCCTGAAAGGAGGGTGAGCCAGGTGGGCATCAGTCTCTTTTTCCACGTGATAGGACAGAGGCATCAGGTTACACCAGGGGAGGGTTTGATTTGATATTAGGAAAAATTTCCTGAAAGCATTGTCGAGCCCTGGAACAGGCTGCTCAGATAAGTGGCGAAGTCACCATCCCTGGAGGTATTTAAAAGATGTGTAGGTGTGGCCCTTAGGGACATGGTTTAATAGTTAAACTTGGCAGTGCTGGGTTAATAGTTGAACTTGATAACCTTAATGTTGTGATTATGTGATTTTTCATGCCATGTATTCCTAAAAGCTCCCAAGTAATCGACAGAAAATAGTCAAAACAATAAATTTGTGGTAAACACCTACTGTGGTATTGCTCCTAGATGATCTGTCTTTGAAGAGCAAGAGCAATCCAGGGTAAGCCAATGGGCTTTATTATGTAGCCTGGTATATTAGTGAGATATTTTCCTGGAAATAATACCACATGGGTAGACTTTAAATTTAATTTTAACTTATTTTGTTCTTGATTTACCAAGAAAAAAATCCCTTCTTCTTCAGAAAAAAGGGTATTTCAACAGGAAAAAGGAAGAAAAATCACTCTGGTTTTCTGTAGTCTGTGTATAGTAATTTATTGCAGGAAAGCTACAGAAAAACAATATCCAGTTTTATATTAAATTTTGAACTGTGCAAATTAGATTGTTGCTTCTCTGGCACATCCATTTCTCATTGTTCATATTTGACTTCTGCCTGTAAGTCCAGGACTGAATTCCCTATCTGCATTCCAATAATCCTTAAAGTTGAGTTTTTATTATGTGTTTATAAAGAAAACAGTCCATCTCAAATAGCAAATTTGAGGTATGAGAAATGTATGAATGTCTTAGTATTTGTTGCACATTTCTATATTCTTAAAAAAATGTGAAAGAATAATTTAATCACACCTAGTTTTAGGAGAACACACAAGTCTTGTTCCCTGAGCGATTTGCTGGTAAGATCTGACATCACAGCATTTACTCTGAACCCATGGGGTGTTGCAAAAGTAACAGCTACAGGATTAGACCCTTTATATTCTCATTTAAACAACTCAGAAGTGTAAAGAAGAATTCAAGACTAGGACAGGGCACTTAAGTCTCAGAGGATGATTCAAGCTCCTGCTCTATGGTGCTGTCTCACTGCAGCTGGCATTTTAATTCCCTTGACATGTCCCTTCCAACATGCATAGTCACTAAGTGACCTAAATCAAAGGGCCCCCTTACATGAAGCTCACCAGGCTAGAAAAATACTTGATCTGCTGTGCTTCAGGGATGAGCAGGGAGATCCTGATCCCCAGGGGTGGCCGACAAGGCAGGTGTGTTCAGACTGTACCAAAGGTAGATAAATATACTAAAGGAATGGTGATGGAAGAGTTCTGAAAGGATGTATTAGGCACTAAGTGACTGGACAACCTGAAAGGAAGTTTCTCGTAGAAATGGTCCAATATTCAGGGTGAAAATGTATGGGGGAGGAAAGGTGAAGTTGATAGGATCAGAGCTACATGGTAAGAAAAACACTCATGGCCCTTTTTGCTCAGAGTACAGAAACCCTGGCTCCTGGCATCAGATCAAGGACTTCATGTTGCTTTGCATTTATGGGGTTTTGAGTGATATCCATAGCTCCCTCAAACAAGAAGTCAGGACCTTCCTGGGCAATTGCTTTAGCCATTAGATGCCTAGGGAGGAAAGGATCACAACCCCTGGACCATCCTGTTGCCCTGTGCAGGGCAGGGAGTTGGACTCCTTGATCCTTGTGAGTCCTTTCCAAGTCAGCTTATTTTGTGATTCTGTTTCTCCAAGACCTCCAGTTCTAGATCCTGGTCAGGGAAAATGGTGTGTACTGAAGAGCCCTTTCTTGGGCCTCTGAGCTTGAGAGCTGAGTTCAACATTACATGGAGCTTCCTGGGTCTGTGTGCCCACCTGAGCTGCTCTCCTGCTTAGCCACACCTGAGACAGCAGCAAAGCACCATAGGGAGGTGCTCTCTCTAAACTGAGCCTCCCTCTGTGCTTAAGCTCTGCCAGAGGGGATGAGACATCACAAGTAATAGGTACCCTAAAAAGTTCTCTAGAGGCTTTTGCAGGCCTCTCCCCATTTGCTAAATAATAGCCAACATTCCTTATTTAGGCAGTTTATATCAGTGTTCTGGGGCTTAGCACTTATTTTTAGTGTGGATGCCTGAAATAAGCAATCTAAACACAGCCCAAGTTACACATACTGTGATCTAGCTCCTACTCCCCTCCTACAATGCACTACTGAAATAACATAAGCTAATTTATGCAAAAGGTTCCATCATGGGTTTTTCCTTGGCATATTTTTAAAAAGTCATGATTGCATAGCAATCCCTCATTTCCTGAGCAGTGTAATTCATCTTTATTTCCTCAACAACTTTGATCATCAAACAAATGTGATGATTTCTCTTCATTGCATGTAAGGGAAATTACTGTCACTGGTGATCCAACTGAATTAGTTTAATGACTTTATATGTCCTCTTGGTACACCCCTAAATATGGGATATATAGTAGATGAAAAGCACAACAAACAAAGCTCTGTGGACATACAATGTTACTTTAGTCTCCTTAAAGCTGGACATATATAACAGGGATTTTTAGCAGAAGATGTGGCAGATAAAATAGGGGCAAAACATCTAGCAGCTGATGTTTGTGGAAGATATTAGTGTTTTAAAGCAGTTAGTTTTGGATGTTAATGAAATATGTCTTAAGGTCACTAATTGAATCTCTGTATCTGGATTTTGGCTTTGCATATGCCACTGTACTCTCTAATGGGTACAAGAACAAAATTTACATTGATTAAAAGTAGAAAAACATTGTCTTCTTGGACATGTTTTTCTATTTGTAATCCAATGAATGCTGTAAATGCTATTTACTTTCTTCGTTTATAATCATGCATGAAACCTTTCTTATGTACAAATTAATGTGACTTGTTTTTTCCTTTATGACTTCAATGTCTACATTGGAAAACATTCTGTATGTTCATTCACAAGGATGCTATCTTGTAACAGTGTGCAGCAAGTTACCTCTAACGAGCTGTCATGGTCCTAAAGCTTTCTCTGTGGCTTTTTCCAGGGAAGCCTGAAGACAGAAATAGTTAAAAATGGCTACCGTGGAGCTGACACTCTGAAGTACAACAAAATCACCATTCTTGGCCTGAAACTGAGACCTCAAGCTGTGTCTCTGAATGGAAGATCCATCCGTGGAGATGCTGTGTCTTATGAGATGAGTGGGGTAAGACCTGAACTGAGAGGTCAAGAAAAAACTTAGGGAAAGGAGTGTGAAGAAGAGTGAAAAGAGATGAAGTCAGTGAAGGATAGGAACTGTTTCTCAAACACAGTCCTTTACATTTTCAAGTATAACCAGACATCAATTCTTGATACAACAGTCTGATATTTAGGAGAGGGAAAAAAAAAAAAAGCAAAAGCAAGAGCTCTTTTAGGAAAATTTAATCTTTGCTATTGCATATGAACTCTCTTTTTACCTAATGTCTGCCACTTACACCAATTTTTAAACTAATGAAATACTGGAAAGAAGATACAGGTCCATGAGCTGAGAGCACAGTTAGCAGTTTTATGGGCATTCTTCTCACTCTGATAAAATGAGAAAACTTGTCAAAGTTTTTTATCTGCTGCTGCTAAGAAGTGTTGTGGATTTTTTCCTCACAATTACCTGTTGTCCAGAAGTTATTCCAGTATAATTGGCTCCAAGGAGCATCTCCCTGTTTTCCAAAGAGGTATCATTTCAGCATCCTAAAGTGCCAAGCTTCATTTCCAGAACAAAATCCATTACTTGCTTGGGCAGTCCTCCTCTGGCAACAACACGGGGACATCCAGAGGGGATGGACTGAACACTCCTAATAAACCCTAAGCAGCAACAAACTCTGTAGTCCCAGTTTTCTTTTGCACAGGAGTATAGAAAAAAGGAGCAAAACCTTTTCCTTCCTTTCCTGTGGCCTCTTGTCCCATATCTGTCACCTGCCGCCAAGCTGAAGTGGTCATTCACACTCTGTATGAGCTGTGTACTCACATCTCAGCACTGGCCTGCATCTAGGGAACTCCTGGTGTTAACACTGCCAAGTGCCACTGAATCATCATGCAGTGAAAGATAACTGAGGCAGCAAGTAGTGGATGTCACATTTTATGTTACCCTGCCCACTTGGCTTAGTGATTCAGTTTCATTTGTAACCATTATACATACCTGGTACTACCATTTATTTTATTGAAGGAATCTGTAAAGGAAGAAAATTGCTGAGAATAAATTTCTGCCTTGGAGAATTGTAAAAATCTCACTTTCAGAGACCATGTCATAAATAAACATAATCAGTATTGCCTCAAGAGAAGAAATTGTTTAACAGCCTCTAAGCAAACTGAAAGTAACATAAATGTGGCAGAGTAAATAAAACATTCCATTGAGATGTGCTTGAAGGTACCAATCACAGAAATCCAGGAGATAACTGCAGACTAACAGCCTCACATACAAAGATGATTTAAAAAGACTAATAAGCTTGTTAAAAATATAATTTAAAATTTGATTTAAGAGCAAAAGATAATCTTGGTGATTCAAGATCTACTTGAAATGCTGGAGGAAAAAACTCACCAAGCTGATGTTGTAGGGATCCAAAACTGCATAAAAGTTAAAATTTCTACATCAGCTAAATATATTCCTCTCATAATTCTAAGAGACTCAGTCAAACCTCTCCCACCACCCCTGTACAGATGTTACAATTTCACTACCTATCTTATGTACCTATCTAATTTAAAAAAAAAAAAAAAAGAAAAAAGAGCACTAGCAGCAACTTGGGTTTAGATCTTCAAAACTTATTCATGTAATTAAAAAATAATAAAATGCAAAGTGCAAATTGGCTACTTTCTTACAGGCTTTGTGAGATTACATTTTGTATAATAGTTTTACAAGCAGAGACCCCACTGTTTAAAGGGCTACAGTAGAAAGTAATTTCTACCATATTGGTTTTGCTTTACAGAAAGCAAATTTACTTAATAGCAGTGCTTAAGTGCTTATTGAGCCATATTTATTTGTATATAAATAGAAACATGTTGCTTAGTAATAAGCCACTTCTTTCTCTCTGATTCATGCAGCACTACCCTGATCTGACATTTGCAATATCATAGAATCTTCCTATTATTAGGAGTCTGTTATCATTTCTTCCCTCTGGAGTCTCATGCCTTAAGGAACTGTACAGTGACTGCAGCAGGGATGTTGGAAGGGTACATTTGTTGGCCAGGCTTGTGCTAACAATAGGCATAGGGAAGGTTCTTTTTCTCACACTTGAAGGTTCTTTTTCTCACACTTCCATCATTCTCTACTGGGAAGTGGTTCTCAGCATCCATACCTCCCAATGTCCATGCAGAATTGCAGTCCGGAGTAGCCTCTCTGGCTGCCTGGCAATTTTCAGGTTAGTGTTTGCGTGGGTTTGCAGTACTTTTGTCTGGATTTTTCCCTGTATTTGAAGAAAAGGCAAATTATTCAAGAAGTGGAATTCCATCTCACTCAGCAGTGGTAGAGAACTGTTTCTGATGAAAGGTGAAAATATGAGATACTTTGAAGGAGTGATCTAAGTAAGCACAGACTGGTAGAGTAATGTTAACATGAATGTGTGGGCTGGCAAAGAGGTGTGAATGGATATTGATTATTAATTCTGAAACCTAAAGATAAAACTGGTGAAGTACTGAAAATGGAAATTACGTGAGTAGCACAAAATACATTAAATCTAACATTGAACAGGGAGAGAGCAGGACAGATACTGTATTTATAATTTAATATTTAATTCATGTAATTAATTAATTTTAAACCATTACCGAATTTCTAAAAGAGGTGTTGAATTGGATACAGCAGTAGGAATATGCAGACTGCCATCAAGTTAGTCTCACCTACCAGATATGTTAAAGAAATTATGAAGGTCTAAACTCAAGTTTCACTTCTTAATCTCTGTTTTGAACTTTTTGTTTTGTTTTGTTTTGTTTTACATTATCATTCCTTATTTTGTGTCTTTTTTTTCCACAGAAACTGGTTTTGCGGATTTCTGCTCCACTTACTCAGGAACTCAACATTAAGTTTTACTAGAATGGCCAGAACAAACTGAGTTCATTTAGCATCTTTGGCCCTCAGATATTGATCTCACTTTAATTTTGATGTAAAATAAAGGAAAAATTAGTTATAAAAACATTGTCTATGAACCTGATGACTGATCTTTTCTTATGTAGTATTTTTACCTTAGTATTCCTCAAATCAAAATTTCAGTAGTAGTTAATGAGTATTAACATTAACTGATGTATGTTCAAAATAGCATAGAAGAAATCATCCTGAAAATTCTGTCTCACCACAGATGGAGATACTTGGAAATATTCTCAACGGGACCATATTCTACACAGCATACACTGGGGTTTTTTTTCAATGCTATGGTAGGGAAAAAAAAGGAACAACCAATTATTTTCCATAGTCCAATACATAACCTGCCATTAATATAATATGCAATACAGATAATATATAATAAATATGAATATAATATTATATGAAGTACTGTATTTATCATATCTAAAAAATCAGCCCTTTGTCCCAGACTACAAGATCTGTAACTGTAGTGATCCCTCACTTTTGTCTCTGTCCTGAAATGTGGTTGCAGCCTGGGCATGTCTTTCTCAAAGTGAGCTGGGTCTTGTGGAGGAACCTTAAGACTTGGCTCTTTCCAGATTCTCTGCTGGTTGCAGTAAGGTCTGATGTGAGATATGCTTGCTCTGCACAGTGAAGAGAAAGCAACTTGCACATCAGCTTTTTTATGGGAAGAAGCTGGAGAAAATAAGAGACTACAAAAAGGTGTAGCTGAAGATGGTGAGAAAGGGCTGAGGAAGAGCAGAATATGGGCAGTAGGGTGAAGGAGGATTCAAGGTGACAGATGACCTAACCATCTTCATTGCTGTACACCACAGCACATGACTACAGTCCTTGATGTAATAAACACTTGAAAAGAGTGCCACTCTGAGTCTGTGGGCTGTGCAAATGAAGGTCCTTATGCAGAGGAGTGATGCTAGCAGGGTTTGTGTATTTGGGACAGAGGAAAGGAGGAGAACCTCTGTGGGAGCAGACAGCATCAGCAGGCAGCCACACAGAGCAGTGCTTGCTGCACAAATGTGAGGAACAGCAGAGGCACAGAGGATGTGTCTGCAATGTGTCATGGCTCTGCACTAGACATCCCAGAGCAGGGCAACCAGCAGGGGCCCCAGCACAACAGGAGGTGCTGGTCCAGAGGCTGCTGGCCACAGACATTTTCTTGGCCTTGGCCACACTGCCAGTCCTCCTCTTGTGCTGCCTGTGAGAGCCCCGTGCCTGCTCAGCCTGTGCGTGTTGCAGACATAAACAGGGATGCTGCATGGCTTGACAGTGTGGGATGGATGGATGGGGACCATTAAAGCACAGCAGTTCTGTGCAGGATCCAATCTCTTCCATGTGTCTTTGCACCAATGGCATCAGAGAGGTACCTGCTCTCAGTTTTCCTCCAAATATGAGGGCGTTAGTTCCTCACCATGGCAAAAGAGCAAAGGGAGAGAGAGCAAGAGACCAATGTGTTTGAGAAAGCAAATTTGTCAACACCCTGGCCTGGATTGGGGAACAGAATTTGGTTGGTTTGTGAGTGGGGCTTTTTTTGGTTCAGTATGTTTCTCTCTAGTTCACCTTACAGTGTGGGCAAAGGCAGGATTGGGAGAAGGGAGGTGGTGAATTTGCTGACAAATTATTAAAAAGGAGACTGGTATGGAGATTGGAGCACAGATGTGGCTGGAGAGCAATGGAGACGTCACCTCTGTAAAGAGCTCTTTGCTGGATAAACATGGAATCAGCCAGTGCTCACAAGTTTTCTGTGAAATCAGTGACTAAGCTGCCACTTGCACATATATCTTAATAAAATAAGTGCAGAAAAATACACTCCTACCAGCATCAATACGCTGTTCAAGCTTGTATTACAACCTGGATTTTATTCCTTTCTTGTTATTTTGAGCCTTGTCGTTTCAGTGAACACAACAGGAAATCACTAGTCAGTAATACATCTGCCTTGGCCTCTTACTTCACATATTTATTTCGTAAATGTAAACAAGACAGCCCTTGGTCAGCATTTGTAATAGGGACATCAAAGAAAAACGGAGTTTGTGTGGCCATGTGTGTATAGCTGGCTATTTATCCTCTCTGAGCATTGAGGTGCAGGTGTAATTTTGGATCATTTACACTTTTTTGTAAGTTTTTTGGTTACAATGTTTGTTGCTTCCTGTTCCAACAATTTCTTTTTTCTTCATGTGAAAAGGATAACAACTTCAACAAAAAATACTGATCACCTGTTAAAAGTGATGTAAGACGAACCCAAGAATCTACAGACAAATATTTTACTGTCATTTAAAGTTAGATTGGAGTAAAGAATGAACTTCCCCGAGTGTTGGTGTGGATTATATTTATTACAAATACAGATTTTCCGTGGAGAGAGAACTTCTCAGGCTGAGTTTTAAAAGCATTGGTAGTCAGCTGCTTTCTCCATTCTGCCTTTGTTAGCCATAAAACCCACCAGCTGAGTCCCTTAGAATCTGAAGGAGTTGAAATATAAAGGGAAAAATCTTACTTTGCATTTCAAAACCCTGGTGATTTTATGATTCTGCCTTGCAAAGCCATAAAGAGAACATAGAAATTCACCAGCCAAAGTACAGTGACCCCTAAGAATATGTCATCAGGCTTCTCTTCTGCAGAGAAAGGGAAAATAAACATTCTCCATTCTACTCCACGTACACTTCATTTTTTCATCTAAAATGGATGATTTTAGGTTTAATCTTAAAGGGTCCCCACTGTCCATTCCTGGAAAACAAGAATTTGTTTTGTTGACTAATGTTTATGTTGATTTTGTGTAACATGAAAAGATGATGATAACCTGAATCAGCTACACTGACTTAAGTAGAACAAATTAAATTTAGGGGACATGCACAGAGAGCTCTGCTGTGCTCATGCTCAGTAAGCCAGACACAAAAAAATCTGTTTTGATATGGCTGGATGAAGTATTGCATATCTGGGAACAAAGAAGAGACCAAAGAAGATATGACTCTGCTAGAGTAAAGGTGACACTGGAGGAGATGTGGGAGCTTCCTGGACCTGAGCATGAGCTCCCAATGATTGGTTTAATCAAAAAGGACTGGAGCAACCTCAGATACAGACAAGTAAAGGCAGAGGTGCTATAACTCATCTGTTAGTCATACTGACACCATCTTGTTGGAACACTCCATCCCATTCTGGTGGGATATGTCAGAGATATGTAGAATATAGTGAAATAAATAAGCTTGCCACAAAGTAAAGCCACAACAATGTCTGAAAGGCTGCCAAAAAATGCATTTTCTTGTGAATGCACTGTGGAGCTCAGCCTTTCTCTACTGGCCAAGAGAAGGCTCAGTCCCATTCTCTGGGACTGTGAGTCTCTGTGTGCCTACGGGGGCAGAAATGCAGTGGCAGAAGCTCTTTAAATTAGCAAAGGTAAGGTTTGGTGTCTGTTAATGAAATGAGACAAATTCAAAGACTGATATTCTAATTGTTGGAACAACTTTTCAAGGACTATAGTGAATTCTCCTGCAGCAGAAATTTTTAAAAGAGAAGTGAACTCTTTTCTAAAAGAAATGCTCTTGCTCAGTAATTCAGGATTTTTTTGGAACTGTATCCCTAGCCTGTGTCATGCCAAGTGATCACAGCAGTCTCTCTTGGGTTCACAATTATGAATAATGAAAGGACAGGTTTTTTGCAAAACACGTGGAGATTTCTGTGACAAGTCAGTGCTTTTGGAGGTCTCCACATAGCTACAAAGATAAAATATCATTGATATAATCAGATTTTTGGTAAATATTGTTTTGTAATGTGTTTTTAATAGATTTTAATAACTTCTTGTAAAGGTTTTGGTAATTACTTTTTCCTGTCACCAGGTGGAACTTGAATCTACCTGAAAATTAAAATAATTCATTGTCATTCTCATGCAGGGACTATTTGCCACCCATGTTGCCAACAGATCTGCAACAAAGATGAAAAATATCACTAGGCCTAGAGTGTGCATGAGGTAGACAACAAATCTCCCACAGCAGAGCTGGTGCCTGGCTCTGTGGAGCAGGGATGCTGTTCCAGGCCCTCACCCCTTGCCCAGGGGGAAAAACCACACAGCTGCTGGTGTGACACAGAAAGGTGAGTGTGACATCCAAGAATGCCAGTTTCCCCTGCAGTCTGGGGTAATGGGACCAGGGCTGATATAGGAAGAGTCAGACATCAGGGCTCAGCACCATCATGCAAGCCAGAACTCTCCTGGGATGTCCCCAGTGCAGGGACCCACCAGGGTCCATGGCCTGGGCTGGGAAGTGGCACCTTGGCTCCCCTGCCCCCAGATCCAGGGCAGGTGTCTGGAGCCTCAGCAGTGACCCGTAGAGACCTTGGCTGGGCACTTGCCACTGTGCTCACTGCAAATCCATAAAATGCAAATACTGCGGTGGAGGATTATGAAATGAAGGTCAGATGAACCTACTGGGCTCAGAGGGAAGGAGACTGCCAGGGCTTTCTCTTTCCATCCCAAAAGGGAAATAGAGCTGTCAGAAGATGTGCCAATAAATGTGGGATCTCTCTCTAGGGGCTAACAAACTACAGGGATTAAAACCAACACAGATGCAGGATGTTGCCAATATAACCTCCAGCAATGCTCCCAGTCATGCCCCAAGTTTGGCAGCCCCACAGCTACCAAGAAGTCATCCTACAAGTATCTCAAAGAAAATCCAGAATGCAGTAGAACATTCTGGTGTCCCCTCCTGTTAGTCACTCAAAGAAATGAGCAAGCCCTGTGAATTTTAGGGAGACAACACAGTTCCAAATAGCAAGGCTGGTGGTTCCCAAACACTCCTGTGCACTGTCCTGACTGCTACACTCAGGGCACAGTGAAGCCATGAAGGAGGGGGCAGGAAAATGTCCTTTCCTAAGAGTCAGCTGGAGAAGCCCTGAGAGAGCAGAGGCAGAGAGAGGTGCATGGATAGCAGGAGTGGAGCCTTGGAGCTATTCTGAGCAGTTCCAGGCCTGAGACAGATGGTGAGGCTTTTCCTAGTGACCCAGAAGGGATTGTGTAGACACTCTCTGAAGGTTGTAGCAGTTTCACCACAGAGAAAGACCCAGATGGAAAAATAAAATCCAAAAGGAATGAGAGTTGTGTGTCCTTTCTGTTCTCTGAACTTTGCTTGGGAGGTTTTTGCAGCTGTAGCTTGTGCTCAAATATAATAGAGCTTCAAGGATGTACCAAAAACATTTTGGGGTGCTATTTGTAAAGCAGTTTCCTGCTAAGTTTTCTGCTCTATCAACTCTTTCTTGGTTCAGGCAATTTCACAAACTCTTGATAGCAGCCCCACCTCCTGTTTTGGTGAGACCAAAGTCCAGCCCTTGTGGGATACAATAAAATCTTCCCATTCTCCTGCCAGTAGCTCAGGACTAAGCTGCTTCCTCCCACCTTTTCCCCCCCTCTTCCCCACATAAACACACAAATGGGGGGGAGATAATAGGGGTATGTAGAAATTAAATGTGCTGATCTTAAACTCCTGCAGACACAGCGATTATTTAGAGAACAAATAATTTTCTCACTTATCAAACAAGTTTGCAAAGCAACTATTAGATAAATTTGGGCTTTTTATTATTGTTTGAGCTAATCCTTACACATCAGGGAGGATATATGCTGTATCAGAGCTTGGTGTTTTGGGATACTGCTGAAAATCACATGTGGAAGGTTGCTCACATCAGGCAAGCTGCTCAAAATCTTATTCTTTCTGTTCTTTGGCTCTGCTTTTACTTCATCCTGCCCCCACAGATATCACTCTTAGTTGACCTTTCATGGTGTGGAGTGATGAGACTACATTGTGTCTGCCAAGTGAGATATTTACTTAACAGGACATCTGTGGTCGCTGAATAACCATTACTAAAACTGTTGTGAGAAATACTCTCTCAGTTGCTAGTTGCCTTCTCCAGATTCTCTCTTTATCGACAGATGATCATGGATAATGAAGTTCTTCTCAGTTCTGCCACAGTTTCCAATTTTAGGTCTGTCTGAACAGTTTCCTTTTGATGTTTGTCCTAATATTTTCTCCAAGCAGTAATAACAGCATTTTGGAGCATTCTCCCTCAGTATCTAGAGTTGAGATCATAGATTTGTAACATTTCTTTGGTAGACCACGATGCCAAGATTGCTTTTCAGTCATCCATAAAAGGTCTCTGAACTCCTAGTATTTAAAAAAAAAAAAGGAATTAGGCCCAGATAAAATAGAGAAATTTCAATATGAATTCGGAGGAAGCAAAAGGGAAAGAAACATTTTTCTCTGCTTTTTGAAAGGGTGTTGATCAGTTTTTTCACCACCTGGTTATGCTTTCTGGAGAATAAATCTAAGAAAGCTGAGATAAAAAGCATGGCAATTGCAGAATCTATATATATGCATATATACATATATATATAAAACTTCACACAATAATTTTGAAGACACAAGCAATGTTCCTCTCTTTTTCCTTCCACGGGCAAAGTCTGATGGGAAAGCTGTTCTGAGCCATTGCCAAGTTGGAAAAGACAAAAGAACAGTTCCATAACACTGATGTGTTTTTAGACCAAGCAGCTGGAAGTACTGTACTTAAGGGCAGAAAAGAAACAGTTCTTTTGGTAACACATAAAAGAAAATAATACAGTACACAAACTATGCAGCATTTCATTATTTCTTAATTTGTTTCATGTGATCATAGATGTTTAGAGGCTAGAAAAGGAGAAGGTGTTAGAGAAACTCTAACTTAAAATGTCTGGGATTTATAGGCAGCTGGAAAGCAGTGGAAGTTAAAACAGCATTTCCAGTGAGATGCCAAGAGTCTGTTTGACTGCCTGACACAGACACTTTCAGCATCTAAGGGAAGTTTCAAACCATGAAGCGACAATTTAAATATGATTGTTATGTCTTCAAGAGTTCTTTTGTATGTGGGTGAACCTTCTTCTGTGTACATTTACCAGACAACAGTAATTTTGGATGTCTTATAACTATTTCTTTCGTCTTTTCTTTCTTTCTTTCTCAGTGGATCACTTGCAGATACCCATTGGAATTCTATTTTGAAAAAGTAGCTATTTATATATTCATAAAATAGACTTGCACATTAAATGTTCATGTCAAGCTGGCAGTAAATATAGAGTAACAGGATAAAGATTTTATAGGAGATTATGAAATCACTATTATATAAAATATTTGCATACATTCTTATTTTTAATTTTTCTGAGGACTCAATTTCATATTTTGGGTGGTGCATAGAATTCCCACTGACTTTTCTGCAAGTAGTGTATAGGACAAAGCTGCCCCTGTGACAGCATTTTAGTCCAGACAGGGAGCAAGCTGGCTGTCTCCACTGACTGCACTTGGGTTGAGGGGCACTGAAGTGAATCATTTGCACATGAGCTAAACTAGAATTGGCTCTCTAAGACAGGATGGAATGCACCCCAGCCAGCAAGGAGCACTCATGCTGTGTGGAGGTAAATCACCCATAAAGGGCATGGCGTTGCTGTCGGTGCTTCAGCATCTGGCCTTTCCCAGTAGTTTGGTCCTATTGCCCTGTATTGCTTTCCATGTTAGACAAGGTCCAATTTAGCCCTGCAGTTTGGTTAAATAATCTGAAAATTCTTTGAAGCATTCCCTAAAGATTAATAGAACACGTGAAAGGACAGAAAGAAATCAGAAAAAAAAAAAAAAAACCCTAGAGAAATTTGGTCTTTTTATTTTTTGTTTGAGCTAATCCTTACACATCAGGGAGGATACAAGCTGTATCTTTTTCCCCTGCAAAACCCCATTCCTAACAGAAATTTGAAAAACTTTCAGTCTAACATCTGGAGGGACAATGTGAATCCAGCACTCCTAGCAGAATGTTAAATAACTTCTAGTGCTCCTCTTTCTGCATTATCAGTTTAGCTTGCTACTGCTAATTTTTATGGGACAATGAATCAATTCTCAAATTCCTCATGTTACATCTATAATACTGTTGTGATATTTTGTTTTGAGGTGCAGAGGTCAGATCAGCAATTACTGAAATGTTGCTTTATGAAGAAAAGCAGGAGGCTTTTAAATGTGACTTCAGTTTTCATGTAATGATACTCACTGACTTGGCAAATGTTCTCTACTGTAAGCATTGTGGTTACTTTGGATATTCTTTAATAGCCTTTTGTTCTGCAATACTGTTTCCAAGCAGAGTGTTTTGTCTCTCAGTGTTGTCTACTTTGCTGTTATTCCTTTTACTGCTCTAGATCACACTCTTTAATTGTTACTTTTGTGAGGCAGGGCAACTGTTGATTATTTGGCTTTGTGTTTGTAATAGAGCTATTGCTAAGCTTAATAACCATATCTTCTGTTGAACCTTAAAAAGCAATAATTATCTTTTTATAAGTAGATCTCACAGTCCACCCCTAAATTGCAAATGTTTTCTTCATGGTTTCTTCTTTTCCACCTCTAGAAAACAGATGTTAATTTAGAGAGGGTATGAAATTTATATTCCCTGCAGTTGCTATTATAACTGACACAATTACAATGAGTTTTATGTGTTAGTTCCTATGCAACCAGTGCTTGCATATGTTTAACAAGTCAAACCTATTACAGTTCCTTTTCTTAATGCTATTTGTTTTATACCATTTATGACTATAAATTGCTACAGGATTATTGCTATGTGCTCTGCTTTTGTTGGTCTTACTGAACATGGGAAATAAAAGACATGGAGTGAGATTCTTCCTGTTTAAATGTAGTCTCCACAGCCCAGACGGACTTGAGCAGAGGTGCCCCTTGGCACCAACTGTGGTAGACAACAGAACCTCCAGAGTGCATCACTCACACTGAAGCAGGCTCCTACTTCTGGTTGGGTCTACCCCAACCTGGATTCTGCTGCTAGCATTTGCTAGATCTCACTGATCACAGCAGGAGCCTAGACACCTAACCCCACACACATACCTACTCTGTAGACTTTTATACCAGATGAGAAGATTTTCATCCAGGGAGTTTCAACTGATTCTAAATTGCAGTTATTCAGGTCATCAGGCATCAGACTGGAACTGAATAGCAAATCTCACTGTGAAATTTTTCCCTTAGATGAATCACCAAGAAAGTATAGGAGGGAGGGCTCCTTCTTTGAGATAGTCCTTTGGTTCCCAGGAATTGATGCCCAGAAGTTCCCAGGCAAGCCAGGTTGTACAGCAGGTGAGAGCCCCACATTTTCCATATACTGTCCTTCAGCATGAAATGCATTGTGCTGCAGAAAAAATAATGTTAACTAAAACATTGCAAAACCAATCACAAGCATGAAATAGTTTATGCTATTCACACTACAACCTATAAAGGTTTTGTCAACAGACAGGAAGAGACACAATAATTGTGTGTGAATATGGACTTACAAGACATGAAAATGAGCCATGGTTTTCCTATTAGTACTGTTCAGAATAGCACAGCTGGTCACAGAGTAGTAGTTTTAGAGCTTTTCCTCCTTCCCATTCAAACTGTGGTTCTTTCAGCCAAGACAGGTTGGGGGAACCTACCACACAATCCCTTAGACTAGTTTTAGAGCTATCTCTGGATTTTAGATCTCTTCGAAATGGCATTTTTAAATAAAATTGATCTGAAGAAGAAATGAAGAGCAATAGTTTAAGCATTAAATTTGGGAAATATTTGCATCCTGTATTTATGGCAACAGTGACCATCTAGCTGGTGGTTCAGCTAAGTGATCTATAGTAGCACTGCAGGGTACCATTAAAGGTTAGCTTGTGAGATAACTGGTTCCTTAATCTTGCTCTGACAACCAGCCAAAAATAGGCAAGTGATCAGTCTTACTGATGTTGCCTAACAAGTTTGCTCTTTTCCTGTTGCTTCAGTACTGCAGCAAATGCTACAGATGGGAAAAGTCAGATGTTCAAACTGTGTAGCTGAAGCTGTAAGAAAAACAAGGAATGAAAACAATTTCTTGCAGAGTGAGAGTCCACCAAATAAAAACCAAACCTTCAAAACCCCACCACAATCTGAAGCATTATTTTTACAAGCATTACATTTTTACTGCTTGTTCTGTTACATGCAAGTATGGGGATGCATTAACTGCTAGGCTTTATTTCTGCTCAGGTAAGATGCTCAGGGACCAATGGGCCTTCCTTGGGAGTTGCAGGTTATCGAGCGCACCCACTGTGGGCACCTGTGAAACAGTGGAACTACTGACTTCAATAGACAACATATCAGGCTTTAACATATTTACATTTCATAGGTATTTTGTAATATTGACAACATTTCTGTTAAAATCAGGTAAGGTATAAGGATGGGTAAAGCCTGGACAATCCTACAAATCTACAGTAAATTGCTGAAGTAGGAAGAGTTGACAAAAATAATCCCAAAGAGTGACTGAATTTATCTTTAAGAGATAGTATCTGGGAACCACTCTTGGTGTGGCAATGACTTTACCACATTTCTGTGCATCACTGGACCTTCCCTAAGAGCTGAAAGACCCCAAGTGAAATAATCCAGCAGGACACGGGGGCAGCCTGCAGCTGAGAGTGCTGAGCAGCCGCTGTGTCCGTAGCAGCAGGGCGGAGCAGCCCGCGGGCAGCACACACAGCTGATGGGGACAACTGGCAGGGGCACAGCTGGCAGGGGCACAGCTGGCAGGGGCACAGCTGGCAGGAGCAGCTGCCAGCCAGCCCAGCGGCCAGCGGGGCTGAGCAGCCCAGTGCAGTTACGAACTTCACCTTAGGGCCTCTCTGAACCAACACAGAGTGTGACATGGTGAACTGATGCAGCACCAGCCAAGCTCTGTCTCTTGGGACAGCAACTCGATTCCTGACTAGGCGGGGTATACAATGAAAAGGGGGATGATTAAAAGAGGAGTGGACTGCAGTCATCATGTTCTGAGGAAGGGTAGTTTTCCTTGCTGGAAATTGTCTTGCAGCCAATCCCTTAAAAGCTTTTATTATTTAAACTCATGCGTACAAAATATTGTTTGTCAATGGGGAAAAAATTTCCAGGTTTAGGTGCATTGATTTAATCCTGAGACACTCAGACTCCTGTTCTTTATTTCCTAAGGCCTCTCAAAAACAGTATCTGCTGCTTGTGGCCAGTCTGTACCTGGGGACAAGGCTACAACTCATCTCCTGTTCTACAGCAGTATAGAGAGTTTAAAGCTGCTATCCATCTTGTCTCCGATTTTGTGTTCAACATGCTGCTCTCCAAAACAGGGCTTTGTAAATTCAGTGTATGATCCATATCTTTGTATCTTACAGGCATGTGTTTGCATTGACCTACACTGCACCATTATTCCAGGGAACTCAGTTTACCATGAAATTCCAGTCACTTGATTGACCTACTTATTTTCCTTATAATGGTCTCCATTATGTTTTAGCTGCGAAGTTTCCCAGTAAAGGATAAATATATTGAATAGAACTGATCCTGAAACACGCCATTGTAGATGCTCTCTAGAATTACTTTCTGAATCATGTTCTTTTTAGCAAGTGCAGCATTCATTTTGTATAGTGCTAATTTTTAATCAACACATCATTTGGTGAGAAATTATATCAAATCCTTTAGTAAAATCTAGATGTATTACATTGCATTGTCTCCATTTACAGATTTTATCAATAGAAGTAATTATCCAGCATTATTTGTTTTCTATGTGCTCTCTGTTACCCATCCTCTGCAGTTATCTTTAAAATCCACATGTTGAACCTTAGCCTAATTTAATCTCTTTGAGGCAGGAACAATTCCAGTGTTAAGACAGTGCAGAGCATGAAGGGAATTCAGAGAACTATTAATAATAACTGTGTGCCAACTATTCTTCAGCTCTCTGCTGTGATTCAGTTGTTTCACATTTATTGCATCACTTTGGTCAGAACAGAATTTGAAGTATCCAGTCCTGAAAGTCCCTACAAGTTACATCTTGATGTGTCCAAATTATCAGATTTTCCCTTTAAGAAGAATTTTAAAAGCCTATGTCAGAAGTTCACACTTCTTAAATAGAACATATATACTCACCAACACCTGGAAAAGAAAGATAATTATAATTTTTCTACAGATAGCAGTAGGAGGTAGTTATTATGTGCATAATGATGTATTTGTGACCCTCACAGAATGGTGCAGGGCAGAGGAGCATTGTCACAGTGCGAAAGCAGAGATGTTGCAAATGGGAGCACAGGATGCCAAATGTGAGAGCAGAGGGTAAAAAGGAAGTGCTTGGGATGTCCTCCTACTAGGGACCCCAGTGCTGTAAAGAAATCACTTGGTAAGGAAGTGCAGTTTGAGAACTGGACCAAGCCAAAAGGCCTGAAAGAACAAAGCTCACCATATTCAGTAAATTTGAATGTAAAATGGAGTTGCAGGGCAATGAGGCAGGAGCTCGCAGGGCCAGTCTTGAAAAACTGTCCCAAGTGAGGGGTCTCATAGTAGGGAGGAAGAAACCATCAATATCATGCAGCTCCTTCGAGCAAAGAAGGAACTCCAGCATGAACACCACACATGCCCTGGCACAGGACATGAGTGCTGATGGCTTGCTGCAGCCTTCTTCTTCTCAAGCAGTACTGATGCCATCAAATACAGGACCAAACATGAAAGCCCATGGGAGAGCCCAACAGCAAAGCCCAAGAGCAGAGGTTTTACTAGGAAGGTTTTGTACAACAGTTTTGACTCTCAATTCTGAATTGATCAGATAATTTGTACTGCAGCAGGAAGTATTATTGTGACTAGACTAATCTTAGTAACTGTCTGTTACATTGTAATTAGCATTGAGATTTTCATTAGACTAATAATAAATTCTTGGCTTCCACATACAGTGTTTTCTTTCCTGCCCATAATGTTGTTTTGAATGCAACATTGGTCTCAGAATTCACTTTTATGTAATAACACTGGTAGGGAGTAGTGGCAACATAAAAAATCATTACATCATAGTTTAATCTCATTAATTTTTAACTTTCTTTTATTCTAAGAAAGTGGTTTTTAAAAGAGATTTTTCTGTAGTCATAGTTCTGTATATTTAGATAACTTCTGCAATTCTAAAGTCTGCAGCAGTAATGTTGCTTATATGATTGAAGCTGTCCCTTTTCATTGTAAGACCTTTTTTACATCTGATCTCTTCTTCAGTATGACAAACAGATCACAAAAGTATTTCTTTTTTTTATGACAAACAGGTCATGAAAGTCTTTCTCTGTGACTGCAAATAAAGTATATGCATTCCACTGACATCAAAAATGAAAGAGGATGTGAGCAGTTGAAATCTGAACAATTCTGCAGCTCTAAAATATTTATGTTTCAAAGGCCTTTCTCTGCAAAGGGGAAGCGGCATTTAGAAACATTTTAGACATTAAAAATGAGAGTTAAATTAAGCTGTATATAATCTAATTGTTTGTATATCAACTATTTTTCATTTGCATTGCATATGTAATTTTTCAGAAAGCATATTGGGAGAAAAAGCCTTTGATGGAGAAGTGATATGTGTTAGTATTTGCATTTCTCACCCTATTTGTCTTCCTTTACTACAAAAGAAGATTCAATTTAATTAATTTGATTTAGATAGTAAATGTCTGTAAGAAGCTTATTTTGGAAAGCCACTATAAAAGGAATAGCCTATTTTAAGAGAGCTTTACAAAGATGTACTGAAATGGTAGTATTAGGAATTCAGTTTCAGACAATATAAAGAATGAGGTAAATGTAAACTACAAATATTCGCTGTGTAATGAGATATATTCGTGTAAATGACTTGGCCTTCCAAGATGTGGAGAGTAATGCAAAATAGATTCTTGTGCTGTATCTGCTTTTTAGGATCACCAAGGACTAGGGGGAGTACATAAGTCAATGGTGCTTATGGTTATGGCTTAGGTGGTTATGGCTTGGCTTCTGCAACCTGAGAGACTTTCACAATGTCAAGTTCACAGACTGTTTGGGAAGCTGTGCCAAAGATGACATTAAGACCTACACTACATTCTGCCTATGATTTGGACTTCTGAAAAAACAAAAATTAATGGTTTATTTAAAAAAAACAAATTTAGCTAATTTTTAAAACTGATGTTTATTGCTTTACCACATTACGTTGTACTGTGAAAAGCTATCATCAGACACCAAAAAACTCCTAATCAAATTTGAGAGAAAAAGCAATAAGCATTTTTATCACATTGTTTTGCTGTGTTGAGAAAGGCCCCTGTGTCAGGCCAATGGAGCTTTGTGTGTTTTGATGCAGACCAATGCACAGGCCTGCACCTGGTGTGGGTGCACCCAGGCATGGTGAAGGAGGGCTCTGAGGAGCTCTGTAGCAAAGCCCTGGGCAAACAACAAACTGAGCACAAACAAGCAGAGAGATCACCCCAGGTGCTTTGAAGGTTAACAACACCTGGGGTTGTGGGAGCAGAGCCAGCAGGATTTTTTTCCTCCAGGTCACATCTTTGAATTGCATTGGCACCCCAGCTATAAAGACATTCAACTGCAGAGACACGTAAGTGCGAGATCATTATGGTGATTAGGGAACTGATGATTAGATCATAATGAGCAAGATGAGCAGAGGGAACTCTCCTTGTGTAGCCTGGAGATGAAAATGATGAGAAGTGTAACTGCTGCCATCTATTACCTGAGTGGAGCTCTCTGATGATACCTGGGAGTATTGCCTTGGAGGTGCACAACAGAAAGCACAAAAGGCAACAGTCGAAAGCTGCAGCAAAAGAAAACCAAACTGAATAAAGGGCATTTTTTGCAAGTGTTTAGATGTTGGAAAGGGGCACCTGGTGAAGCTGCAAAATGCCAGCCTTAGGAAGTTTTAAAGCTCAGCTGAACCAGACCCTGAGCAACTTGTCCTTCCTTTGACAATAGCCATGCTCAGAGCTTTGACAGTGGCCATGCTCAGAGCAGGAGGGCTGGGTGAAACATGGAGGTTGCTTTCAACTTCAATGTTCTCACCATTCTTTGATAAAACCCAGCAGGTTTCCATGCTTTGGGTGATGTGAAACAGTGCTTTCCCTGCTAAGTTAGCTGCCATGCCAAGATGGCCTCAGGATGTATTAAAGTTCATGTTTGTTTTATAGTTTGACAAACATCTACAGCAATAAGTAAAATGAAAGCTAGTGAGTCTAAAAAGCTGGATAAAAACTAAACTTTAGATAATAATGAAGAATAACTAATGTTAATTATTAAGATTTTTCTACCTGGAAGGACTGTTGAGTCTAGAGATGTGAGAATCATAGAATACTAGGTAAAACATGTTTTTAGTTTGAAAAGGGATGACAAAGTAGGTTTTGAAGCACGACTCCTAAAACTTCCTTGCTGTACCAAGCTTCTGCAGTGAATGGTTTCTCAGCTAATGCTAAGCCAGGGAAAAGGTTAGTCTTGCAGAAGGTAAACTCAAGATTACTGATGAAGCTGCAAAAAGAAGCTAAATTCTCACTACAGCTGGGTGACCCTTTCTGACTTACAGTGCATGATACAGTTCTTGGGATCTCCTAAGTGGCACTTAGGAGAATGCTTGTGTTGGCTTCTATGAGGTACCAGGTAGCAGAGGAGTCTATTCTGTATTGAACTGGGACTGGTTCTTGGATTTAAGTGTGCTGGAAGACTAAAACTGGAGTGAGTGATAGGATTAGTATTGTGTGTAGCAATAATGTAGTGTAGTGTTATGTAGAATTAGCAATTATGTGTAGGGAGTTTATCCCTGTGGTAGGAGCCAAACTTTGTTCTCTATACAGATTAATGCTGAAAAATGCATAATATTTTCCCAAAACTTTTAAAAATTAGAAACTTTCAATAGTAAAATATTTTTAGTGCCTTTCCCTATCAAAAGTTTATAATGCTTCTTGGGAGACATACAAACTGGATTCAAAAGATATCTTGCAATCAAACTTCTTCTAAAATCACTATATATCTGCAAATAGCTATGCTAATTATATTGCTATGGAAAAGATACACCAAAACTGTAAATAATTAAGGACCTGAAGTTAATATTTAAAGTGTAATATTAATTTGTACTGAATTATCTGTTAAAATCATGAGGGTTAATTAGTTTGCTGATCATTTTATTTCTGCTAAGTTCCTGTAAGGATGAATTTGGCCTAGGCTGTTTTAAATAGATATATTTAAGAATCATTCTAATCCTTCTCTTAATCATGCAAAGTAAGGTTTATTTACCATTTTAAAAGCTACTGAACTAGCTAATTTAATTTTTTGTGTGTGTTTATAGTTAAATTTTAAATCAAATATATAAATATGAAAGAGGGAATCACTATTCAAATAAAATATATTTTTCTTATTTCAAGGAGTTTTGTGTTTGTCTCTGAAGCACATTCAGAATTGCAGCCCATGTGACAGTTTTAAAACTGGCCATTTATTTTTCTTTAAATTTGTTTTAGAATTCTTTGGTAGTTTCCCTTTTACTTATTTTTTCCCACTAGAAAAAAATATATATTGAAATGTTTACGAAAGTGTTACTTTCTCAGCTGGGAAAAACAATGGTTGTGCTGGCAGCAAACCAGCATCTTTTTTTCAGAATAACTTGAAGACAACTGTGCTATGGTTACCTAAAAAATGGAATAATTTTCATGGAATTCTTGCTACTGTGGCTCTGGAAAGTATGCTGCTGGTATCTGGCAATTGCCCCAAACTAATTAGTTATTTATTTTTGAAGATGAATGTTTATTTCACAGCCAAATAAATAACGTATATTAAGTCATTTTAGGTAAACAAATACTGTTTATATCAAGATGCAGAACCCTTCAAAAAGAAGAGGAAATGAAAGGTTCTCACTTACCACAGATACAGAATTAGAAGTCCTGGCACTTTTCAGCACAGCTCAGTCCATAGTGCCAATAGAATTTAATTTTTCATATTCTGTTAAGTAACAGAATCTAATTTACCTCCCATTTGAGAAATATTGTGCAATCTTTAGTGGTATCTTAAAGCTGAAAATAAGTAATGGATCAAGTCTCATTTGAATAATTTGTGAATGTGAGTAAGTACATTGAGAGAGCAGAATGTGACATGAGAAAATGGCAATATTGTACTTGTACTTCTCACACAGGCAAAGCAATGGAGCAATGAACCCTCCAAGCTCAGCAAATGTTAAGTGTGAGCTTTAAACCTCACTTAAGAAGCAAACAGCTGCTGCCCAACAATGCAGTTATGAACTCAAGCATATGGTTAAATGCATTCCTGCATTAGTGCCACAGTTGTTCTGGAAGATAGTCAAACTCATTACATTATTTGGGCTGGAAATTTTCAGCCTCATTAAAACCTTAATTGCTTGAATGTTGCCATGAAATTAGAAAAGTCTGATGGACGGTGTTCCCGAAAGACAATCCACATGCTGTTAACTGTTTGTTTAAGGTATTTTAATTGAATGGAAAAACAATATAAAATTAAAATTCGGTAATGAAGCAATACATGAGGATGAAAAAAGAAGAAATATTCTTACAAGAATCACTTTTATATCTGCAGTTCTTTTCTGTTTTCATGAAAGGAAAAGAAGCAACTCTGAAGTTCTCACTTCTCTAGATATTTTAGTGACTTGCTAAATGTCAGTATTATAAGTCACACTGCCTTTTTGATAGTTCATTAACAACGCAAAATTAACCTATATCATAAATTAGTGTTTGGTAACTAGGATGGCAACTGTCATTATAAAATGCAATCAAAATAAATGCTATAAAGTTGGAAAATTTAATTCATGGTTATAAATGAGTCATGAGTGATTAAAATCAGCTTCTCTGAAAGTTTGTATAGTCACTGTGGAGCTTGCTTCTGGTAAATTGGAAAAAAAAGAAGACGATGCCCTGCAGTAACTGTATTTCTTCAAAATGTTGTGTACAAGGACCTCCCTTTTGCTGCAGAGATCTCCCAGCTGTGTAGGAAATAGCTAGGCCCACTGAGGGGCAGAGCAACCCAGACCACTGCATAGCTCCTCCCCAGAGAGAAACCTGGTGTTAGCACCCTGAAAGAAAACTATGGGCTCCTTAGAAGCTGACCATACTGAGTAGCTCAGAAAATTGCATTTTATCTAAAATGATAAACTTTCTTGGAGTAGCTAAAGAAAAAGCCCCTGCTGCTCGAGGCCTTCCCTGGAGGGGAAAGCCAAAGTGATTTAATGGATTAAAGTTTGCTTTGTCAGACTGAGCATATGACCTTGAAGCTCCTATTACAGACTAATAATTGATAATTAGGGAGTGGAGGTGTTTAATGATATTCCTATTATTTCAGTTATTCCTGCTTGAGTCCTTGTAGGTGGGGGCATAAAATCAATTGCAGAAGCCAAATCACAGATAGTACTGGTAAGTTCTGTTACCCATTCAGACAGTCTCTCAGCTGGGAAACAGAAGGTTTTCTATGCTCACACAATTTCATAAATCTTTCCAGACACAGTTCCTCCTCTTTCCAGAACCCAGACCACAGAAACCCACTGTGTGGGAGAGGCTTCTGCTTTCTGGTTCTGTGTCTAACAGTGAGTTATCAAATATGACAGAGAATCTTAAGGAGCCATGAAGGTTTTCCTCTCTGAAAATAGAACCACGTTCTCTTTTTGCCCAAAGGGCATTTGTTGGTTTCCTCCACAAAACAAGTATAATCTCAGGAAAAAAAAATAATCAAGAAGTCAATAAATTAAATCACACGCAGCCTTCAAAATTAATTTGGGACAGACCTTCACTGTAAGCCTGACTGCATGAAAAATAGTACATGGAGAGACCTGGCAACATGCTGGGATTTCACTGATCTTTGAAGGAATACAGAAACACCCACTACTTTTTTTCAAAATGAGGAAGCCATAGAAATGGTATGGGCACACATGGTGACAAGTTTTTTTGAAATTCCACTATCTTGGCTTACACTGAGAAATTTGTGAAACAAACTGTTAAAAAGCAATTGACAGAAAAGTCTGGGTTTGCTTCTTGCTGGCTAATTAGAATATGTAGTGTTATCCTGACTCCACAGGGATCCTTCTGGGAAGATGAAATGACAAGTGAACCTGATATATCATCCAGAGTATTTATTTATGTGAGTTCAAGTGTGTGACTATTGACAAGCAGTGGATCCAGCACTTACCCAGATTAGTCCAGGTCATTCCCCTTACTGTGTACACATTTGTCTGAATATTTACAGACAAATTGCTTATCTACAGGTAGTAGATATGCAATTGGTTCTCCCTCATGAAATCTGTGTTGGAGTCTACTTGTAAAGATCAAGTCTGTGTCTATTTTGGCCTAGTTACTGATTTCTCTCATGCCTAAAATGGTGTGACCTAATATCTCCTTGATGTTATCAGGAAATACATAAAGTCATGTGGATGGGTACTGAAGCCACCACCTGGGTCATGGAGGAGGCTGTAGCAGTCTGGGCATTGCTGCTGTTGCATTCAGAAATGCTGCAATGATTTTTTTTCCTAAAAGAACTGATTTTTACTTTAATTGCCATGAAGAAAATAACTGGGTAACATACCTTTAAACTGTAGAGGCTATGTGCTAATTTTTTGCATTAGCCAAATTCACAAAGCAACTGTTACATAAGACTTGGCCTTCCAAGATGTATTGCTAATGGTGACATTGGTTTTATAAATATTCTGGAAGCATGCTGAGGGAAATAATATGGGTCGATATTGGGCAGAGAAAGAAACTGTGAAATTTATTATTCCTAGAAGGTTTGTAACAAACAAACTTTTTTGCAAATCAGCTGATATTTCTTAGGAATATGGAAGGCCTAGAAGTGATGGGGCATGGAAGGGAAGGAAAAAATAATTCCAGTCATCAAGAGTAGTCCAAGAAGTAACTGAAGAGCAAGAAGTAGATTCTCCTCTACGTCTTTGGAGACTAAAATACCTTCCTGAATAGTTCAGCTGATCTTGTGAAACATCTTGAGGTTTCATTTGAGGGCTGTCTAATCTTATGTTCTTTGAAAAGAACATTGTTATTTAGAATTTTTGAGATAAATTGTATGCAGACAGTCTTCTTGTTGCCATCCATTCTGCCGTACTAAACATTTAGTTTAGCAGAACCTGGAATTCTCTTCTGCTATCAGCCAGTCATAAATTGTCTTTCTAGAAAAACTTACTTCAGATGAATCCTTACATTTTTCTGGCAGCCTGTCCACAAATGACATCTGGACGGCCAATGCTCAGTTGAAGGTGCATGAATAATACTTTTTCACCCCAAAACATCTAATCAGTTTTCCTTGTCCTTTAAAATGAAACCTGAACTTCTGAACTTTAAGCTGACTTTGTTAACAGTTAAAAACCTGCACTAAAAATACTCCCAAGTCAGATTTTTAGAACTTGAGTTCCACACTACTTGAGTCACTCTGAGAGCTGTAAAAAGTGCTTAGTAGATTTAAAATTCCTCTGTTCATAGATGTTGAGACCTTACTATGCTGTGCTAGGTGTAAGCTGTGAAATGGATTCCATTACACTCCCAGATAACTCTGAGAATGTATCAGGGGTCTTTGCCATTTTTAAGAGTGTTGGAGTAAATCAGCTGGGACTCAGTTTCTTCATGCAAGAAAAGCCAATTCTTTATTCACAAAGCCTATATTTATAGGAAATAACAGAAGGAAGTTGTTATGGGTTACCACAGTTTGGTTTTTAGTTAAAGCAAAAACAGTTCCCTGTCAGGACCTTAAGAGTTGTTTTGAGACAGGCACCTATCAGAGTTAATTTTCAAATATTGACTTATTGTTCGACCATTGAGGAAGCTAGGTGTGACTTTGAGAAATACCCCTATAAATTCTGGCTGAGTCCAAGTCAGCCCTTTCCTTCTGGCCACTTGAACAGGTAACATGGAGCCGGGCCGTTCTGTCAGAACAGCTGAGGCCGGCCCGGCCCTGCCTC
>VXBR01006656.1:79342-248041 GCA_013400215.1 Cisticola juncidis
TGTCAAGTGTAGAAGGATGGGAATTTCCATGGAGATTCCTTTCTTCTGTATGTGTTGGATGACAGTTTTTGATTAGAAAATGATACTTCAAAGCAGAGTATAAAATGAGTGACACTAGGGCAGAGATTAATGGTTAACACGTTTGTGATTCGTCTGTAAACACATTCCTTGGCTAAAGCTTGTGAAACATGGTGTTAAATGAAATTGTGAAAGACTGCAAGAGCAAACTGCAAAATTCAGAGAATGCTGAAAATTCTTTAATAATTAGCAGTTGTGTATTCCTTAATACCTGGAGAGAAATGCTTTTAAAACAGTTTGGGTCATGAGGGTTTTTTCCCTTGATACCTGAAGAGTTATAGGACCAATGTGGTCATTGAATTACATCAACAATTGTTAGTTGATAACTATTATTTATTCCTAATTTTTTTTCTTGGGTTTTTCTTTTTGTTTGACTTTGGGGTTTTTTGTTGTGGTGGTGATGTTTTGTGGGTTTTTCTTGGGGGGAGGGGTTGGGGTTTTTTTGTGCGTTTCTGTGTGTTTTCCTTGTAGGACATGAGGGAATTTCTTCCAGTTTGTACAGGTGGTGTAATTTGGTGGTTGGTGAAGCAGTGCAAACTATTTGTGCCATAAAGTAAATCTGTGATTCTTTCCTTTGTTCTGTCTTTCTGTCTTATTCAATAAGAATGCAGTTTCTATTCCTTTAGCTTTGAATTCCATGTGGTTTCTCTGTCAGTATTTCCCATTTTGCCTGCATGCCCATACTCACAGTGTTGCCAGAGTGTCCATGTTCAGCACTGTGCAGATGGCATTACACTTCTTGATGTTCTCCAAACCACCCTGGTTTAGCTTCAGGGTCACATGAGGTAGCCTTTAGGAGAAATGCATCTCATGAGATGAGAAATTCTGTGAAAATTGTAAAATCCAGAAATACTCCTTCTGGGATTTTTTAATAACTAAAAGCTTTCTATAGCATTCCCATGGCTTTTGAATTCCAGCATTAGATGTAATTTAAAAAATGTTAGAAGACCAAGAAATTAATTTAATTCATGTTATTACTACTCAGTGCCTATCAAATAAAAACTTCACAATTCTTTTCTGACTCTGTAAGATGTAGTTTATCAGGAACCAGAAGTCTTTGACTCGAGAGCCAGCTCTAATACGGCAGAAGAACTTATATTTGTATCCCAGAGGATCCTCCAGTGTTGGTAACTGTCCACTGTTGTCCAGATCAATTGTTCTGGTATCCATCTCCCTCTGCACCCTGTCTTTCCCTTCCTCACATGAGCGACGTTCATGGTCTGATTAAAATGTTACTGTCACCTGCCATGCAATTTGTGGCTGCCTGGCATAATTTTGCACAGTTGTCATGTGGTGAAGGACCAGGACCTTGTCCCTGCAGGCTGTGTGAAAGAGTGGAAATAGGCTGTGCTCTATCCTTTTATTCACTACTGTTTTCCAGCCTAGAGGTTCCTCTTCCTCTACAGAGGTGTTTGCACTGCATGCTGGTTGTAGGCCTGTGTCTAGACACGACTCTTCTCTTATCAGCTGTGTGTGTAAGCTTGTGGTCTTATGAGAGCTTCAGGTAAGCTTCAAGCCATGTATTTGTCATCCTGTTTTCCCTCTATTGTTGCTCTCCACTGATTCCAATCTAGTTAAGTCTTGGAAAAACTTCGTATTCTGTTCCCTAAGTCTTGGAAAAACTTTGTATTCTGTTCCCATCTTCCCTCTCTTAGTGCTGTTACTGTGTGTTAAGTGAAGTCGTTTATCTGTCTGAGAACATCAAGATTGTGATCATTACGTATCTGGAAGTTTGTGCTCTGCATGAGCATACAAAGTTCAGTGTAGTTTAATGGGTTCAAGTTTTAAACTTTTTTGTTGTGATCTGTATAATGATGATTTCTGTTTATCATGATTACTGTGTGGATGGGCCTAGGTTTTTTCCTATTGTACCTGATAATCCTGCAGCTATTCTGCAGTCTTACGTTAATTATTCTTATGTTAATAAAAAAAATAAAATAATCATTATATCTCATGTTAGTATTTATTTATGGACTTGTCAGTAAGAATTATCTTCTTGAGAGTAGGAAAGTGAAGCTGTAGTTTTATCATTTTATGACTTATAGTAGTGTATTAAAGATGACATGGTTATTTAAAAGATGATAGAATTGTTGTAAAATATTTACACAGTGCAGGGTCACTTTGCTAATTCAGGACGTTTGTTATGATAATACTGCTTTGAAAGGCTTTATGTTCAATCAGGCAACGTGTCTTTATCAGTCTGGGTTTATGTTGGATAAACTCTATACTGCCTGTGTTCCCACAACAGGCATTATGTGCATAAAGGCACCATAAACACCTTGTCATGGTTAATTCAACAGAAATACAGTTGGTTGCCCATGCCTGTTTTGGATCAGTCCTATGCCACATCACAATTTCTACAGAAATCTAACATTAATGAAGGAGCTGAGTGGAATTAAGCAACTCCTATTCTCAGTAATTGAAATAATTCAATTTCAAGTTTCTTAGACAGAGGAACAAAGCATACCACTTCAGAATTTTTCTTTTTGTTTGGCGGTCTGAGAGTCTTAACCAGCCACTTCTGAGTGTTTGCAATACCTGAAAGTATGTTTAATTCTATCTTTGATTGTACTAGGCATTGATTTCTGGTGAGATCATGTCTCTCTAGCAATTGTATTTACCTTCTGGGTTTTTTTCAAATATTAATAATTTATTAGAAATTTATGTCACAGAAAGATACAATGATAAAAGATATTTGTAACTAATTATTCAAGTTTGTAACTCTCTATAGTACAAAATACAGAATATAAAACTAATTTTGAATGTAAATCTGGTTTCCTGCTTTCTTTGTGTATGGATTTCTAGGTTGGATTAAAAGTCCATGGAGTGCTTGTGTGTTACTGGCAATAGAATGTTGATCTTGGATGTTTTTTTTTCTTTGAAATGAAACTACCTAGACAACCAGCTGGTTTCAGATGAGAAAAAATATAAACGGTTTACGGTATCCATAGTCTTGGAGATGCATTCCTGATAGAATGCATGCTTTAGTTTTCTCCTGTGTGTCTCTATTTTTGGAAATTTAAACATGCAGCCCTGTGACTAATAGATTTAAAGCAAATCGTTTGCACTCTAAGTTCTCTCTTGCGATTGCTAGTGATGGGAAAGATGGATGTTAATGTCTTTACAAAGAATTCCATGGGTAAGTGTCTTAAGGAGAAATGTGTGTTAATGTCTTTGGCATGGGTCTTAGGATCCTGCCAGCCTCAAGCTACAGAATCCGGGCAGTTTGACTCCTGAACTTAAGGATAATAGACAAATGGGTCAGCACAAAGTCTGTTGCAGAACCCGAATTTCTAAACTCTGGAAGGAAGTGACATGTTCAAGTGGAAAAAGTGGTAGTCAGTTCGGGAAGGCTGTACCTTCCTAGTACCGCAGCCACTGGGAAAAGGAAGAGGACAACATGTGGCAGGGATTTTAGAATAAAAGGAGGCTGGTCCTCTGAAACCTCGAGAAAGAAACCCCACAGATGTATGGCTGAGTGGACTCTCTACCTTTATTCAAATAAAGCTGTAGGACTCCTCTGTCTCCTTCGTGCACAGTGGCTTTTCATGGAGTGATTTTCCACACTCTAGGGACAGGCTGTTCTAACACACCTGAGATGGGGTAACTGAAGGTTCCTACTATATCCCTTGGGCTGGATTAAAGTGAAGTAAGACTGAATGACCAGTGTGTATGCACATGACAGGTTTATTTCAGAACAGTTACAATTTCAGTTTGGTTACACTGGAAAGGAGGTATGTATCTGCTTTGGTTATTATTTATAGAAATATATTAAAATATCGCTTAGGAAAATGTACAAGGAAAACAAAGAAAGAGTGAGAGTACAAAAGGAGAGGAAAGATATCACTGCCTGTGGATCCAGTACTGGACTTGATTGTTGTAATTTTGGTGTCTGTTGATCTGGTGACTGTTGTGGTCACAGTCTTTATCCATCAGGGGTGGACAAGTCCTGCCCCCCAAAAAGATTCAATGGGTTAATACATGTTCAGGGGAGAAGGATCAAGTGCCTCCCCTGGGACTGGAGTTTTACACTATGAAATACTGTGGATCACACACAGTCTGGGGGTGCTTTGGGGGTCTTTGAAGATTTGTGGCCCTATTTTAAGACATGACCACTGTTTCTCATGGCTGCACAGGTTGAGCCAGTTATGACTTACCAAAATGAATAAATACCTTCAGGCTTATGTATGAATGTCTGGATACCTCCCCCAGGGGATGGTTTTACACCTGAGTCTCATCAGGGGAGGACACTGACATCATGAAAAGCATCAGCCCACCTTGAAGGATCTGAGTCTCATCAGGAGAGGACATTGGCATCATGAAAATCATTAGCCCACCTTGAAGGATCTGCTTCTTTCTGGCTTTTTCCCTTATCTGGCTCAACAAAGAAGATTGTTGATAAGCAGAGCTGGGTTTGTTGTGGTCATCCTCTGGTGGGTGAGTGTGCAGCTCCTCTGCACCTGGGCTCTTCTTAGGAATATCAGCATTTTCACCACACACCCCAAAATCCTTCTTCTCCTGTTTGTTTAAGGGGTGCAAATCTGGCCTCAACAAAGCGCCTGTTGCTTTTGCAAATCTGATTTTTGAGTCATTAACCTTTAACATTTCAATTCTCATGCAGGTGTCGGGTTTCACACAACCTTGCAAGTCTCAGGACTTGTCAAGTTTTGTCTGAACATGCCTTTTGCCTACATGGAGTTTGGTTTGGTTTTACTTACCTGCAAACCCAAACCTGGTATCTTTTATCTAGTTAATGGATGGCTACTGCTTAGTTTCTCTTTGGCTTGTGCTTCTACAATTCTGTGGTATAACCACATTTCTTTCAGCAGATAGTAGTAGCAAGTAGTTATTGTATGTATAATGATGTATTTGTGACCCTCACAGAATGGTGCAGTGCACAGGAGCATCTTCATGGTGTGATATCAGAGGCTTTGCAAGTTGGGGCACAGGATGGGAGTGTGGCAGCACAGAGTGAAAAGAGAGTACTCGAGATGGCCCCCGTATTGGGGACCCCAGTGCTGTAAAGAGGTCACCAGTTGTTGGTAAAGAAGTGCAGTTTGGGAGCTGGGCAAAACCAAAAGTAGTGAAAGGGCAGGTCTCAAGCAGGTGTAATACAGGCTGTATATGGTGTGTAGTAAATGTGGATGTAGAATAGAGTTGCAGATGAATGAAGTCAGAGCATGTTAACTCAGCTGGGGTTCCTTGAAGTGGAGAGGAAGAAGTCCTCAACATCATACTCCTTCTGAGACCACCTCTTCCACTCTTCCACCCCTGCCACCACTGGTAAACTTCATGGTTCTCCTCAGACAGGAGGTGGGACACTGACGGGTGGCTCACTGTGACACCCTCCCTCAGCTGAAGCCCCTGTCCTAGGCCTCAGAAGGGTGGCATACAGGGAAGCCTGGCAGCAGCAGGAAAATACCTAGGTACTAGGAAATGTGCAGTGACTGTGTATTTTTATGAAGATTTTCTGTGGTAGTATTATTTTCCTCATTTTTTTCTCTGCCCATTTGGGCAGCAGCTTACCCACCAAAAGTTCTTCACTGGCAGAGAAAGGATGAATATTATACTGATGGTATATATTCACTTTTAAAATTACTTCCTTGAGGTATACATTTTAAAGAGTTGTTTCAGAAAAACTGCAAAACCAATCCGTAGGTTTTATATGTTGTTATACATTAATGAAACACTGTATTAACTATATTATACATTCCTAAAGAAATCAGATCTCAAGTAGGGCAGCATATCCATGGATTTGGATGGTCTAGGTGAAAGTAACTGGAAAGAAGTGGTGAGTTGACACTGGATTGAAAAGGTCTTTCGACAACCAGCAGTCCTTAGTGCCCTTTCCCAGAAATGGAAATGGTCTCAGAGCCGGAGACTGTTTACCTGGCCAGCCTTAACAACATAAATGTGGGTGGTTTGTTCTGTTGGTTTCAAATAGGAGTGGGGTTACTACTGGAGCAGAGTTCCAACCAGTTTCTGATAGTACTAATTGGTCTTTTTAAAAAAAAAAACAAACTGGAATAGTCTAAGATTGGGATCAGATCCGTTTCATCTGCACAAGAATATTCTTATAACCCAGTACATCCTGTCTGTTTCAAAAGAATTCCTGTAAAACTATTGCTATGTTACAATAAATACACTTGGCAATTCCTTTGGGGTTTTTTAACCCTCAGGAGGAGTCAACAGTTTTAATAGAGGTTTCATCCTAAAATTGTTTGCATACATCTGGCCAGAGATGGCTTTCTGTGGTTTGTGTTAAAACTCATGGAAACACTTCTGCTCTTACCCTTCTCATTGCTTCTCCCTTTCTTTTTTCCCTTATGGCTTCTGAATCAATATATTCTTAGCTTGACAATGGAAGTTACCATGAGGCTGAGAATGATTTGTTTTCTGGTGAACAAGAAGAGTGAATTACTTCTCCAAAGATTATGAAGAGGTATTGTGAATGTTTTCTTAAGCTTGCCCATATCAGAGATATGTTTGCTTTCTTTCTGGTTCTTCTAGTGCCCCAGAGAGTGCAGATGGTTTGAACAGAAAAGAACAGGTCATCCTAATTGCCTATTAGTCACTAGAGTCACTATTGTCTCATCTGTGAGCCTATTCTTAGAAAACCAGTTATTTTGACAAGAAGGTAAAATTCTGAGAGATTGTCTGATCTGCTGTTAGGTCCAGGGCATTTTGAATCTAGGGATCTGGAGGCTAATAGCTGGCATTGTTGTGCTCTGACAGAATAGAAGGAGAGAGTAAATAGCTGTGGAAGGGTGACTACTTAAGCTGCCACTACAGTCTGAAATTACTCTGAAGGTAAGTCAAGTGGGCTCTTCACTCGAGTGGACTCTTTGGATCACACGTCATCTTAACACTGATCCTTGCAAGTTCAGTGATACCATTAAGGCTGAGGGGCAGTGCCTACTAGGTGAATACAGCTGTGTTACAATTAGTAGTACTGCGGGTACTATTGTGCACATTAAAATGTGATTAGGGTGCTCCTTTCTTTACCAGGATCTTCTGTGAGAAAGTGATGTGGGCCCATCATTAGGTGATGGAAACAGAAATGCATTTATTTAATGAACTTGGGACAATTCCTTTCCCCATGGATTGATAAGTGTGAGAGAAGTAGTGTGTACTTGTAATATATAATACAAATATGATATACTGAAAATGTAAATTTTCTAAAAATTACTTTGCATGAGTAATCAACTTCTGTGTTTACAAACTGCTGAGTGCTTTATTTCACAACCAAGAAATCTTTGCATGCATTTAAATGTAATCTAAAGAGGAAGAGAAACATAAAGCTTTAGCACCCAGAGAGATTTTGACAAATTAATCTGAAGTGAACCACATATTTATCATTAAAGATTTCAGAGCTATTGAAAGCAAAGTATAAGTAAGTCTTTTTCCAGTCAATACAGATTTTTTTTTAAAATTTTGAAACTAGAGAAGCAAATTTTAAACTGCTCTGTAGTTCTGTAGTTATGGTCATCTGTTCTTCAAGGCCAGAATTCTGTAATTTCCAGCAGGGGAATTGGATTAACTTCTGCTTAGCAGTTTGTTGTAATGAAGGCTTAAAAAAAACCAAAAAACCTTACAGAGATGGAAGTTCAGATGTCAATTACTAAAATAAAGTAAAATTTGAAGGAAAGTATATGTGGACAAGGTGAGTAAATGCTACCTTTTAGCATACATCTGACAACATACATATAGCGCACAGTGGGTGAGAGATCGTAGGAAGCAGCATAGGCTGTGATGGGTTCTGGTTAGCTGCCGCTGCTAAATAGATCAGTGCATCTTGAAGCATCTGATTTACACATGTGACTTGTTTTAGATTGAACAGTATAAAACACTTGGCATTAGGAAGCATTTCTTTACTGAGAGGGGGGTCGAATGCTGGAACAGCCTTCCAAGAGATGTCGATGCCCCAAGCCTGCCAGTGTTCAAGAGGCAATGGACAATGTCCTTAATAACATATTTTAACTTTTGGTCAGCCCTGAAGTAGTTGGGCCATTGGACTGGATGATCATTGTAGGCTCCTTCCAGCTGAAACGTTCTATTCTAAAAAACTTCTTGAGCACTGGACTGTTATTTTAATAAATTTTTATGGAGTTTATGAAACTGTGTGAACAAAGTGATTCTGTGAGGCATAGCTAAATACATCGTATTTACTGACCACTTTCTTTCTCACCCTTTGGAAATTGCTCTCATTATACAGAAAAAAAAATATCCTAGCATTTCCAGTGTTATTGCCATGGCTCCCATTCATTTTTTTCCCTTAGACATCTATGGCGTTGCAACTGTTTTTGAAGGTCCACACCAGAATGGGCAGGTACAGAAGGAATTCCTTCAAGATCTGTGCTGGTAGGATAATGCTTTCTGCACAGATGTTCCTAGACTTCCTTGCTATAGGTGTTTGATAGGCATGTTTCTCAAGAAAAAAAGTTTTGTGGGTTTTTTTTTCTCCTCCCTCATAATGAAAATCAAGAAAAAAATTCCTTTTCTTTTGTATTCTTTATCTGAAAGGCTTAATAGGCATAGAAAAAATATACTCACCATGTTCAGTTAAAATATAAGTCTCTTTCTCTCAATACTTTGATTAGGAAAAAGAAAAAGATGTTTCAGGTATTTCTGGTTTCTGAGTTTTTGAAAGCCTTCCTGAGACAGAACAGTTTACTACCAAAGAGAATGTTTTTCTCAGGAAGAAGGGAGAAATACACCCTGTATTGCTCAGCATGTGCAGAAAGTGTCGTTGAAAAGTAAGAGTACCTAAAGTTCTAGAAATACATTCAGTCTACTTTCCGTTTTGTCTTACCATTTCTTGTGGTTGTGAATTGTCCTATGTGTACTTTTCTTATATTTAAAGGAGTACTTTGATTGTTATGCCTCTGAAATGAAAATGAACAAATGAAATTGAGTATTGAGGTGTTAGGTGATTTAGTGGCCAAATTAGGCTCTTTTTTTAATTATTATTCCTGTTGGCACTTTTTTTTAAAGTTCCTTTTGAAATTGCCTGTATTGCTTGAACAGCTTGCAAAGGTCTTATGTTACTATTTTGGTTAGCTGTTGAAGATTTGGGCAATCAGGCATGCTGCAAACTTTGCTAAAGACATTGTTTATTTGTAGGAAAGTGTATGAAGGGTTGAATTGAGGGTGTTGCAAGTTGTACTAGTTCAAAACCATGAGTTCATTGTGTGAACTGATCGGAATTACCATGTTAAACTTGAGGATGCCTACCCTTGCAATCCTTTCAGGGATACTGCTACTGTAGAAATGTTCTTAACTCATTAGAGATTATCTAGATTGTTTAAGAACCTGTAGATCCTCATCTACAGATTCTTACCTTCTTTTTATGCTGTTCCCCTGGTGGCTGCTTTTTGCAGCTTCTGGAAGTATCAGGATAGACTAAGCTTTACAGTACCAGGCCACTCTTTGTTAGTATGTATATGGAAAAATAGAGGGGAACAAAACTTGAAAAGGAACACAAGAGGAGTAGTGAATATCTTAAGAACTCAAAACACCTTATCGCAGTATAAGCCTGACTAAAATTCCTTAATTGTAGTCTACAGTGACAAGCACTAACATATCAATTTTAAAGTCACTATATAGTAATGCAGAGGAATTAAAATTGTTTGGAATTCTAATGATGAGTATGGGAGGTCTGTTCCAAAATCTAATGTACTACTATCATATAAGTCTAATTTTGAGGTTTTATTGCAATTGATTTTGGGATAATCCAGTTCTAGTTACCAGGAATGAATGGTGTATCTAGGTATGTATAATTAAGAAGGAATAGGAGGCAATTTTCATTTTGGCAATTCCAGTATTGCAGAACTTGCTGTACTGTCTTTTAAAGCAGTTTGTAGTGATTATTGTCAACTACTGACTTGGATTCACTGATCTTCCTGGGTTTCTTTATACTTCCAATATATATTTGCATGATTTTCCTTAAGGTAGGATACAGTTTCACTGAGTATAACTGTATGCATAAAAATTACACTTCTGAATGGACTAGAGAAGTTCAGAAGAATTAGTGTGTGCAGAATTCAGGTGTTTTCACAAGTACTAATATTAAAGCTAGTGCCTACTTTGGCTACATTAAATAAAACAGATCTGTCCAATGTTCTTCCCGAGGGTTGTTTTTTTTTTTTTGTTTTTGTTTTTTTTTGTTTTTTTTTTTTTTGTTGTTGTTGTTGTTGTTCACATTGCTTGTTCTGAAGTGTGAGCTTGGCAATACCTAAATTTGGAATACAATATCTTTTTATTGTTGAAGTCTTAACTGGACCACTTAGAACACCTGTATCAACAAAACATTAATACACTTTTCAGCACTGTTCAGTAGCAGAAAAATAATGTGATTTAGATCTGTAGAGAGTAGTTAATGGCAACCCTTGAAGAGGCTCTACTAGCTATTAAAAATAATCAGCTATAAGAGATGTAAACTGGTTATTTAATCCTTCCTTTTGCTCTGGGGGTAGGATGAAAGGTCTTGCTAGAAATTGTACCTATCGGACATTTTCTTGAAGACAGTGGAGATTTCATATCATGTCTCCCACCTTTAACAGTGAAATATGGTAAAACAATGGAATAAAGTTCAACTTCTGTGCCTGCAGCACAGAAGACTCAATTTATGGTTAAACCTGTTCCAGCTGCAATTTGTAGCTTAATTTGCCTCGTAGATACAGTCTGTATACTTTGTATACAGAAACAGACTATTTCTGTTTTCACTGAACTCCAGTGGCTCCATGTCTGTCTTGGACTGCACGAAACTGGAGTGTCCAAAACATTATTGCTTGAATTGAGTGTTTATCAGTGTTATGAAGACCAGACAATTAGTGTAAGGTGGCATTTTTGTTTGTGTGTTCCAGCATGCTTTTCCCCCAAAGATACAAGGCTCCTGACTTGCATTCAGTTTGTGGTCAACTGTGGTGTCGAGGACTATTTTTGACATAACTGCTGTGTATCCAGCTCCATGTAGCTATGCTGCATTTTTAATGTTAAGTTTAATACCTCCCAAAGTTTATTAGCTTGCTCTTGTCCTTTTTCAGTTACATCCTGTTTTCAAAACATTATTCTAGTCTGTTGAGACAATTCTTAAAATTTACTTATTTAATTTTTTGAATGACGAAATGTTGGTAACTATTCTGAGAATGGTTTCTGGTCAGTCCTGATCCTTTAGAATTGTTAATTTAAGTCTGTTTATCTGTGTATGATTCTCAGCGGGCTGAAGTGTGGTTATGATATTGGGACTGCATTCCATAAGAAAATTAATGTGTATTCCTATATGTGTTCTATGTATGGATTAGTTCTCTTTACCTAAATTGTCCATGACAGATTCTTAGAGATACTTTCCAATGGCTCTGAAATCTCATAGCCATTCTTTTAAGTAAAGTCTAAGATTTTGGGAATGAACTGTTAACTCCCAAGTTAACATCTGGTAGACCTTTGTGATTTAAAGGTATTGCTCTTCTTGATGCCTGTTACATGTATGTATAACATACCTGTGGTTGTTTTTTGATTCATGGTATTGGAGTATATGAGCTACAGTTTGCTCAAATCCAAAATGGATAATAAAATGAAATGTAAACTTACTCCAGTGTTAATGCTAAGTCTTGTGTATGGGGAGAAGACTAATCTGAATCTTGATTAAAAATGTTAAAAACATATGTGCATTGGTATCTGATTTGCATCTTTCACTTTTTTTTTTTTTTACCTAAGATGATTTTTATCTCTTCTTTTTTTATATAGAAATCTTTTGGACAGAGATACATTTTCCAAATCTGATCCAAGTGAGTATATAGTATTTTTTTGTTTCTTTTCATTATGTATTCTAAATGTGCAAACACTGGAATAAAATTAGGTGGGTGATTTTCTTCAGTATCTGTTAGGTTTACATTGTCTTTCCGACAAATACTTGGAATAATTAAGTTATACTGGAAGAAGTTACACTCATAATTAATGTTATGAGAACTGGAATTTTAAGGACTGTTTTTAATACTGCTTTCCTGAGCTAAATATTTAGTATTTAGTATCCCTTATTTAGTATTTAACCTAAAATTTCCTAAAATTAATAAATTCTGGAAAGCTGGGTAGTTGTTGCTGTTTAGTTTTCTGGTTTTATTTCCGATCTTTTTCAAAGCTATTAGGCAAAATACTAAATAAATTAGAAGCATTTATTGCTGCTAGTACCTATTGTCCAATAATTTTAGAGTCAAAAACTGAAAAATAAAATGAAGTTAATTAATCTCTGGGAAACACTATCTTTCCTGATCAAAAATGGTATGATGGTTTTTGAATTAATTTTTTCAGAATTGTGAGCTAGTGACACTCACTTTCCTTATAAGCTATATGTATGACTGGATCCCTCAAAACTCTCATATCTATGAATTTATGATGGGACTTTTGATTTAAAATCCCTTACTATCTTCCTGTATTGGATGCTTTGTGAAAACTTTATTGAAATAACCAAAATCACAAAAAATTCCTTTCTTTTCTGATAATGTTACTCAAAGGAGTTTTGTAGTGTTAATAGACCGGTCCTTAGCTTATAGTGTCATCTTGTCTCCCCTACAACTCTCCATTTGCTTTTAGGTATAAGTTGAATTTCTTTTTTTAAGCCTGGGCTTTTCCTCCTTAGGATACCACATACTGTGCTTACTGGCATTGGAAATAACCCAAGACCCACATACTTGTATAAGGTCTCTGGACCATGTCCTGATACTTGAGTACTCAGTCAGGTAACAGTGTGAAACATTTGAGTAGTTTTCTAAGAATATATGTTTCCATTCTGCATCAAAAATTTCTTGGGAGAGATTCCCCAATACACTTTGGATGGGAGAAGCTTCTACATTCTGGGGAAAAGCTACAGGAAGTTAGCAGTATCTTTGATGTTTTTAACCTGTAAAGCTTTAAAAAAAAAAAACCAAAAGAACCTCAAGAGACAGAGGCAATACCATGCCTCTGGTGTAGGGAGATCACAGAGAAACAAAACTGAGTGTTTTGCACATTAATAAAAATTTTAATTGGCTAAAAAAATAGTAAAAATTAGTTGAGGATTGGATTGGATGATCTTCAAAGGTATGTAATAATTCTGTGATTCTGTTAAAAAAAGACCCTCAGTTAAACTGTTTCCAAGCATGTTCAGTGACCTTTTGCCCATAGTGAATTCAGAGATCTCTCATATTGGCGAAGGAGATACGGTGTCTATAGTTGTTAAGCTCAAATATTATTAAGGACAAGTGCTTCAAGTTTTTATCGGTTAGGGCACTGTATTAGGCATAAATTGCAGAGTTTGAGTGGCAGGGGACTGCAGTGTGAGCTGTGTGGGAGCAGGCCATGAACCACCCTGTGACAGTCACAGCTGGCTCCAGCCAGCTCTGAAAACCCTGTGAGTAGCACTTGCCTGCTGGAACTTCTGCAAGCCAGGGGAGCACACAGTGCCCTGCTCAAACAGGTCACAGTAAAAGTGTGTCAGCATTTGTGAGCTACAGACAGAGCTGCTGAAGATACTGTCTGAGCCACGTGTGTGCAGATACACTGCTGGAGATGCCTTCTTGAGAGGAGATGCTCCCCGCAGAGGGCAGTACCCCCAAAGTCTCTTTAGCCTGTGCACAGGCGCAGGTAGGCAAACCAAAGTGACCCTGGCTGGTGGGTGACCCCTTCTGGGAAAAGCATGGGAACAAAGTGGCAGGAAAACCTAAAGAAAACTGAGTATCTATTTTAAATTTTTTCTGAGAAGTAAACTGGTAGTATTTTAATGGATTCAGAGTATGGGGAAATACTTTAAAAGTACCATAAACTTGCTTATCAATTTGTAACATACTACTTTTTTGATCAATGTAAATAGCTTATTTAAAGCGCTCAAATTGGTGTTGTGCTTTAGAGGTCTGGTCTCCAGTTGTGATACCCAGTTATGCTGCCAATCAGGCCTGTCTGTCACAGGTTAGCAGTATAAAACCATGGAGTGTAGCAATACATCCCTGGTGAAGAGAGAAGGGGGAAACTGTTGACTCTGGAAGTAGTCATACTGTATTTGCACTCTAGAAATTATCAGAGCAGCTTTGATTTTAGGTACTCTCCAAACAGTGTACCTCCAGCTTTAGTGCTCCTCAGGTTTTTTTAATAGCCAGTTTAGTTTGTTTGCTTGTACTGTCCTTTAGTTGGGCACACAGATATGGTCCTACTGTAAAAGGGGTGAGTAGTATAAAAGGTTCTTGTTCTTCTGTATTTGGAAGTACAGGACAACTTTATGTCTATTCACTTGGACAAAGGCCATTCTTAGGCTGCTCTGTGTACAGTAAGTTTATTCTGTAGCTAAAAAGGTGCTAAAATCAGTATCCTGTCACTGTCACAAGATTCACTTTTACAGCCATTGAATTTGCAGCTGTTAGATCTCATACAAGATAGGACCACGTAGAGTCATTCTGTGTGCTGAGGTCTCATTACTTTTGACTTGGCCAGTTCTAATATTCTTTTCATTCTCCAATGTATTTAAATAAGGGTCATACTGGTAGTGAAAATCCAATTTATCTTCTTGGTCTTTTTCTCAGAGGGACACACATGAATGTAACTGACTTCCATGTCAATAAAAATAGCCTTCTCCTGAAATTAAAAAGGAAATTATGATTTTCCTGGTTCTCTTAGAAGATATGTTTGGCCTTTTTTTGATACTGTAATTGCTACTCAGTATTCCAGTTCTAACCACTTCCCTGCAATCTCGAATATTCATGCCAAGAGCAATCTGTCACTTGCCTCCCCAGAGGCAAGTGACAGAAATAACTGTAGAGATAGTAGATATAGATGGGATAGGCTTGGATAGCCATTGTTCATGAAGTATTTTAAACAATACTGAAGCCTCTTATTGACAGTGCTTTCTGCTCAGTGGAGTCAAAGCAAGTCATGTATACTGATTTACTGTAGCTTTTGGAGCATTCTGCTCTCCCAGTTTGGAGACCATCTTTTCTAGGAATATATTTTTAATCTATGGGTTCTGTTTGTTTTTTTCTTAAAGAAAGCTGAACTAAAGCAGTGCTTCCTTGATAAGGCAAGATAAGACCTGCCAAGAAGATACAGGTTAATGATTTTGGCATGTTTCTTCTGTTTAATGACGGGCAGAATTGTTTTCTTCCCCTGCTCTGACAACTCAAGCTGAGCCCTGCAGGGCTGTCTGACAGCAGCACAGTTGGATGAAATGTCCTCCTGTGGAACCCTGTAGCTCCTGAGTATTGATCATCAAAAGTGCCCAGGATGAACAACTGAAGACATAAAAACTCTTCCCTGGGGAATCTCTCCATGGAGAATAGTAACAATAAGAAGAATCTCTTTGCAGCTAGGACAAAGGGACCTTAGGCATCTCTGCCTGAAAGGTATAAAAGCTGGTTAGTGAACAGTACTTGGGAGCCCTGCTAGAACTGGTACCATGAAAAGATTTAGGTAGCATGGGGAAAAGGTCAATTTCATTGTGGGTACATCTTCCTTAAAATGGAATAGACATGTTGTTGTGTTTGGGAAAACTGAGATGGGCAATGTTGATTTAACAGTAGTTGCCAGACTAAAGGATAAGCATATGTGCAGTGAAAGGGAAAGGACCAGAGCAGGTAAGAGAGGCCCAGTCTATCTGGGAAAATAGGAACATGCGTGACATGATATGATGGCTTTTGAAATATTATTTATCTCCCTTTATTTTTTCTTCTCCCTCATGACAATGCTGTTAACTGTTTTCTGCTAAAAAAATGGGTTGCTTTATGGAACCTTTAATCTCTGGTTTGACCATTTCAACTGCTTTAGATCAACTTCACCATATTTATCTGCATCTCTCCAGTTGGATATGAATTTGATGAAGTTTTTGAGTGATTATTGCAATTACTGTATCAGGATCTTTATAAAACTCTCTCCAAGAGCCATTTGAGATAGTGAATCTTAACATTGATAGAGACCAGTATCATGGTTGATTTCCTAAAATTTATGGGGTGCATTTTAGAGGAAAGATAGAAGAATTGAAAAATAGTTCTAAATTTACAAAGTATTTATCAGAAAGACTGGAATACATGTCTTTTCTATTGCTTTCATTAGGGCTGACTTTTTGAAATGTCAGTTTGAGATGCACACGTGTGTGTATCCCTGTCAGACTTACACCTTTTACTTACAATAAAATGCTCTATGAGGTGATTGCTTATTAGTCTATATTTTTATTACATTTAAAATATTGGCACATCTGCAGCCTAGAGGGGGAGACCTTATTGCAGTCTACAGCTTCCACTGATCTTTTCTTTGTGGTGACCAGCAACAGGACCCGAGGGAATGGTGTGAAGTTGTGTCAGGACAGGTTTAGGTTGGGTATTGGAAAAAAGGGTTTTCCCCAGAGGGTGATCAGGCACTGGAACAGGGCAGTGGTCACAGCACCAACCTGACTGAGTTCTAGAAGTGCTTGGGCAGTGCTCTCAGGCACATGGGGTGACTCCTGGGGTGTCCTATGCCAGGGCAGGAGTTGGACTTCGATGATCCTGATGCATCCTGTCCAGCTGGGTCCCTTCCAGCTCAGGATATTCTATTATTCTACAATTCTGGATGGGTAGTCAGAAGTTGAGTAACCTACAGAACTTTCTTTAGCTGTTTTCATAGTTTCTGTTTCATTCTGTTTTTCTCACATGTTCCCATTTCACTTCATTCTTCATGTTATACACTTCAGCAGCCTACTCCAGAGTGTGTTTTGAAAATAGGCTTTTTGGTTTGGATTCACTCTGCTATAAACAGTAACCAAAGGTAGGCACATGATTGCCAAGGGTTTATTTAGAGTAAATGGAGAAAGACAAACTTCTTCTAAAAATATTTTGAAATTTTTTTTGGTAAAAGCTTTTTTTCATCTACAAGGCATCTTACTTAATAAAAGTGTTAACTTTTAGCTTCTATGTGAGCTAAAATATTGAAATTGCTTTTTTCTGGTTCTCCTCTTATTTGCTACTGCCTAAGGGGATTTTTTGTGTGTATGGAGCAAATGCACTTCAAGTAAGAAGAAAATGTAGTTAGAAGGTTGACTTCATTTCTGCTTTCGTCTGTTGATGATTCTGGCTTCACTGAAAACAAAATCAAACCTCTACCTTTGTTGTTCAAGACTGCAACTTAAAATAATATTATTTTTACCTTCTTTCGAAAAATAATGATTGGTACAGGAAAAGAATGTGTTGAAGAAAAAAAAGTTGAAATATCTGTATTTCTGTCATTTAGAAAGGGTTTAAAGAGGAGTTTCAGATTAAAATTGCTTTATTATAATTAAAATCGTAGAACCTGCAACTAGTTCAAGACTGTAGAAAAAAGGTTTATAGTACTCCTTTAGTGCAAATGATCTGTACGTAAAATAGTGTTTAAAAGACCTGATTATAATCACTGCACCCCTGTCATCAATCCTTGTGATAAAAGCTGCAGCTTAATGTGTAGTGAGTGCTGTACTTGAAATGGAGATCTGAGTGACACCTGTGGGATGGTTCTGCTTGGTCTTTCAAAATCAGGTCAGGTCAACAAATCTAATTTATTCTGGTTTTTTATCAAGCTTTAGGTTAAAAAATAAAGTGTGCATATGTGAGATGCTTAAATATATATAAGTAATCTGAAGTAAAATTATGAAAACCTGAGAAGTCTTTTTTTTTTCCTTTTTCTGGTTCCCCTTGTTTCTTTTCAGTAGGGTCCTAATTTGTTTTTTTACTTTAATTTTCTTCTCTCTTGAAAGAAGTATATTTTAGAGTAATTGTGCATTAGATTATCTAGAATAGTCTGACCACCTCCATTTAAAGAAGACCTGCTTTTATCTGATTCTGCCTTTAAAGGTTTTGAAGTGCTTTGCTGGAGGTCAGGTGTAAGTGCTGGCTCCCGTTTTAGAAGCACTCCATTTATTAGCTGATTTCTGCAACAAGTGCACCACATAGTCTCCAGTCTGGGTAGGCTTGCTGACAGTTGAGGGAAAGCATAACTATTTGATTGTCCTAGTTACTAATTTCCACAGCACAAGAGATTACAAAATTAGTTCACTTAATTTAAAGATAAGTTTGAAAATAACAAAACTTATTTTTCTTTTCACAGTCTGTGTTTTGTACACACAAGCAATTGGAAACAAAGAATGGAGAGAGGTAAGATGCATATTCATCAATGTATAAACCTTTAGGTTATATTTAAGGCTGGTCATTTGTCCTAGCAGAATAGGACGTGTCATAACCTCTTGAATGCCATGCTAGGCTTATGGGGGTCCTATGTACTAGCAAATACTTAAAACGTAGTCACACTGATTTCAATTTCCATATCTGTCACACATTTCAATTTATGTCTCCCTTTTGATCTCAATTTATATCTGTATCACACATTTCCATTGAAAAAGAAAACAAAATAGAGAAAATACATGAGTTTCCCATTTCACAGTCTCCCTCAGTTAAATTAGACCAGATTTAGCTGTCAATTTGGATGAGTTTTTTGGCTCTCAGGAGAGGAAGAAATTCAGACAGGACTGAGTTGTGTTGATGGTCAGTGTCAGCAAAACTAGCCTGCAGTTTTGGTAAAAATTTACCTTTGTTATGTAGTATTTCAGAAGTTTGATGCTGAATGGAGTATACACTATTGCAGGCAACAAGGGAGGGAAGATATGCATAGGTTGGATTTTATCTTCTTATTTGTGAGTGTAAACACTCTGGAGAGATATGCCTTAAGAAATAAAATCAAGTACCTGAGAACTGGATACCTGCAGCAAATCAACATTTACATACTGGAACTCTGTTCTGGTACTTAGTCATCTAACTTTTCTCTTCTAATGTTGCTCTTTGAAAGAACTGATAGCCTTGGGGGAAGGATGGTCATCTTTCTACTGATAAAATACACAATTCACCTGCCTTCAGAGAGGGTTGGTGGAATTTCTTCACTACAGGTGTTCTTTACTACTGGCGCATCCCTGTGTGGCCATGGGCTTTAAGAATAGAGCCAAGAGTGGAATGAACTATCTTATTATTTTTCCCTGTAAAAGAGAGATCTGATATTGCTGTTTGCAGAACTAATATTTTATGTCATTATACTGTGTAAAGTTTCCAGTGGGAGGTGACCAAGGACACAGAAAACAGACCTCTTGTCTTGTATTTGGTGTCCTTGCCAGTTGGCAAGAGAATTGTATTTTCTGCTTTGCTGAAACATGGTGAATGTGAGTTTCGGTCTTGTCAAGAAGAGAGAACTGGATTTGTTTCATGTTTGGGGAAAAGTTCATATAACTCTGCAATACATGAAACAGTGTACCTATTTTATTTGTAGTTTTTAGCTTAACTGCTGCTCTGTGTTGTTCTTAAGTGGGTACTAGACATCTGCCCAGTATACCTACAGGATCACATCCCTGTGATGATAATTTGTGTGAAGAAATTTGTGTCAGTTTAGGGAGTCATGATGGGAATTCCCTAGTCATAGTTAAATTAGGAGTTGGAGTGGACATACACAGGGTTCTAAATGTCTGGATAGCAAACTGTGAAAACAGCAGATGCTTAAGTCATACAAGCCTAGGTGGCTTGGTACCGTTTGGCTGTCGTGCTTAGATCATCACTCAAGCATTTAGGTCTTCTTCTGGTCCAGGGTTAAGATGATTTTTGTCAAAATTTTTGCTTTTATTAGTGTCTAAGGTTCATATGTAACTTGGTGTAATTTTCATACTTGTGTATGTTAAAACAATAACTTAGCATTTTTAATATTATAATTCCCCTGACGGTAGGATTATAATATAGTCTTACCTAGAAGTACATGTAATTAAAGAGGAAATTTGGGAACTACAGACATTAAAACAGATTTTCGACACTGCAGTTGCTAGAAAATCTAAGTGTGTTATATTGAATCATAATTATCTCCATCTTGTCTGTCAGGAGGTTCAGGTATTAATATTTGCAACTCAATTTTCTGTTTACAGTTAGTGGAAAAAAATAATGTTCTGAGGGCAGTTCACTAGACCTAATTTAATGTCTGCATTAGAGCAGATGAATCATTCTATATAAATGCCTCCAAGAGATGACCAAAAGCCTAAACTTTTGACTGTGTCAGATGTAGAGTTCAGTGAGTAGAATCCATTCTTAGTATCTGTTACAATAGTCAAAATTCAGCTTTGTGGAGAGGCTTAATTGGAGCCTTAATTAATCCTCTCTTTGTGGAGAGGATTGTGTTTTATATGTTCTGATGTATTATATTTATACCAGCAGAAAAAAAAAAAAATAGGTAGAAGTACCTTTAAATAGTTACATTGATTCTATTACTCTTCCAAATAGTGTTTCTGAAGGTTTTTGCTTCTTGGCCATGTTGAAATTTTTACTCAGTTGTTAGTGGAGACAGTAGGCCACGTGGAGAACTAATTAATCAGTAGCTATGTTACTAGTCATAAGTGACTGGATTATAGCAGTAAGCTCTTCTGCTTAAAAGGGCTATAGGTAATTGGGAAAACAGATTTCAAAAGGCGCTTTATTTAGCGGAAAAGTGTAATCCAGTGATTTTTAGAGAAAAGCATTTTAATGTCACAAGTAAGGTAAATTCTATTAGTAATTCATCAGTTAAGTAATTAGTTACCATTTAAGTTGGAAAAGGCCCTTAAAATCATTGAGTCCAAACATATGCGAAGGAATCATTTGGGTAGCCCATGTAAAAAAAATAAACAGAGAAAAAACCTGAAGCCTCAACTAAAGCCCAAAACAGTAATTTAAAATAATTTAAAGAAAAGTTAGTAGTGCCACTGAATTCAGCCTCTTGAGTTTTGTAACAATCTAAGTATAATTGGTGAGATAAAGGTGACAGTGTAAAGGGCATTTAGTTAGGCCTTTTCTGGTCTCAGTTTCATTTGTTCATCAGCACACTGCCTATGTATCTTTGGTTACTGATACACTTCTGTAATGCATTGCAAATCAAGGCTGACAGATTTCCCAAGGGTAACATGGTTGTAGTGTAAAATGAAATATTGTTTATTGAAAAAAATGCAGAATTGAAGAGATGAAAAGTAGTTAAAAATTTATGATGTTTTATTATTTTAAAAAATTAAAACTGATGCTTAGCTGCTATTTTATAACTTTCTTTGAAGTAACTTTTCCTTTGGATTCATACATAATTCTATTTCTAATGGAGCTATAAAATTTAAACCCATGATATATGAAATATGACAATCATGGAATAATATAAGAGAAAGGAACCTGTGTGTTGTCTAGCCTCCTGTTCATCTGCTGTTTCTGGTTCATCCTCCTGCTCCATGGAAAGCCATCTCCAAAGTCAGGCCAGGTTGCTCTGGGCTTTCCCTATCTAAGGTTTGAATTTTTTAAAAATTAAAATATTTTCAGCTTGACAGGGGTTGAGGCACCTCCTGTTAACATCAAGAAGGAAAAGGCATTTTGCCAAAAGCTCTGAGAGAGGAGTGATGAAGAGAGAGCTGAACTGAGGTGAAATAGGAGGTGGACAGTGCAAGAATGATACATTTGCATTGGAAAGACTGTATCCCTAATATTTAAAGCTGTCTGAAACAAAATATGCAAGCTTTTTCCTGCTGTTGTGTTTGGGTTTTGGTTAGGGGTTTTTTTGTTTGGTTGGTTTTTGGGGTTTTTTTTTTGTGCACTCTTTTTCAGGAAACAGTGGATTTTTTTATTTTTTTTTACTCATTCAAATTTTTGTGGGTTTTTATTGGCTTTGGAAGCCAATATTTATCAGGTTTAGGTCATACAATTCAAGGTATGTACCACTTTATTGAAATATGAGGTCTGCTGCCACTCTGCCTTCATCCACAGGTAACTGATCTATTCATATGAATGCAGTCATTTTCTTTCATGGTGTCTGTTTAAGAGTAGTTTTTACAGGCTGTCATATATCTCACATATTCCTGGTATTGGCAGTCTTATTATACTTCCTTATAGCACGTAGCTTAAACTTACACTTTTCTTTACAGTTTGGAAGAACAGAAGTCATTGATAATACTTTAAATCCAGATTTTGTAAGAAAATTTATAATGGACTACTTCTTTGAAGAAAGAGAGAATCTGCGATTTGATTTGTAAGTTAACAACTTTGTTTCTAATATTGTGGCCTCTAAAGCAGGTAAAGTTTTGTCCAGCATAAAATTAACTTGAAGTGACACAGGATAAATTAATGTAATAAACATGACTGTTTTAGCATTGCTTCCTCAGAAATAAATGTGTAACCTAATAATGACCGAGTTTTAAGAAAGTGGATGATGTTAACAAGTCAAATTCAATACAATTATTCTTGCAATTATTACTTTCAGAAAATAGAAGGGGAAAGATGTCAAAATGTTAAAATAGTCTTGCACCATAGCCAGCAAAACAGGTACAGGTATACTGTCCAGAAATAAAATAGTATACAAGTAGTACAGAGCCAAAATTTTCTTTACTGTGCATCTAATTATACTAAATTTTAAGATTTTAAAACAAAAGCAGTTATTCTAGAAGTAGATGGCTTTTGACATTATTCCAGATGTGTTCATTTCATTCCACTGGTGGAATTGTTTGCACTTTCACTTTATTTTTTGGAAAATAGAATTGAGAGTCCAGTCACCAGGTCATTTCATCATTGCATGTCATGTCTTACATTTCAGTCCTTTCTAATTATTTCATTTGTTCTGATAATCAAGGTTTTCTTGGGGTTTTATAAATTTTATCCTCTTTTTTTTTTATTAGGAGTTCTTTCTTAACCTTGACCTAGGAGAGAGTATGAATAACCCCCATAGATAATGAAGCTTTTGCTGCAGTTTTGCATCACACTATGCATTGTGGCCACAAATTTTCTTTGTATGTCCCTTTTTAGTTGAAGAACCCTTTTCCTATTTCTTTTCACTTCCTTTGTGAGATGTACTAGACCACCTATTTCAAGGAATGAAAGGAAATACTTAAAGCCAGGAAGATTACAGGGTGCTTTGAGGTGGCTAGGTACAAATTCTTCGACTTTCACAATGGAAGCCTGATGCAGACTTTATTTGTAGTTTTAGAAGTTGGGTTTAATGTCATTCAATCTGTGGAGTATAACTCTTGTGGGTTATTTAAAGTAAGTTTTAAGTCAAAACTAAGCAATTTGTGAAATAAAGGATTCTTCTGCAAATACAAAGCATTGCTGAAATAGCTACACAGTGGAGGCTGTGTGGAAATCTGTATTTGTTTGCCTCCTGCTTCTCATAGAATGCATGTAGGTTATGGGGAGGGGGCAGTGCAGTAGAAATGAAAAATGATAGAAATGAACTGAAAAAGAGAAAGCCAAGCTCAGTCTACAGAAAGAAAGGGGAGTCTGTGAAGACCTTCTGGCTAAGTGCTGTCTGGAAAGGACTTGGACCTGGAAGGGAAAACGCAATCTCCTGTGTAATTCTTTATGCAGTCAGAGAAATGGACTCCTGTCTGTTTATGAAAAGCTGTAAATATCACACATTTTCTGTACTTACCAGAAAGGCCTGACTGCTTTCTGCTGCTGTCCTGGGTTACCTGGATACAAGTCTGTTCTGAACACAAAGCTGAGTAGCTGTTGCAGTCTTTGCCTGCAAGTGACCATATAGCCATAATGTGTGAATTTACTGTAGAGCCCTATAACAATGATGGATGAAAAATTGTCTTGGGACTCTGAGATAGAAATGTGGATCTCATATAGCCACTCATGGATTAAATCCCAGTTCTAAAACTTTAGAAAGTTATATTCAGTTCCTTGGCAAAACTGTGCACTACTGTTGGCCAAAGTGTTATTTTTCAAAGAAATTCCTTATATGATTCATATATTTTGCAGGGGGAAAAATTATCTCTGATATTTGGTGCTTAAAGAAATGAGCATGCCCCCTTAAAATGAACAGCCACCAGTGTCTCAGGCCCCTTTCTGCTCACAGCTGGTACTTAGTAAGTGATTTTGCCAGTGAAGTCATTCTTTGTTTTAATTCTGTAGCTATCCCTCAGGTCAAATTATAACTTGTGTTTTTCTGTTCAATTTCACCGAACAGTTTGTTTTTAATTGGAAGTTTTAATTTGCATTAATGGTATTTATAGGAATTTCTTCTCTTTATAAATATGTTTCTAAAGCTTTGACTATGCTGCACCACATCCAGCTACATTTTGGTATTCCTGTCATCCTGACTTGCGATCTGGTCCATGATGCATCCCTGCAGCCAGTTGTGGCAGCACAGCCCAAGGGATAGCATTCCATGCAGTGGGAATGGAAACATGCAGGGAGCCTGAGATAGGCAGTAACATAACAGATAAAAACACTCAGTTTAGTTACTGGTGTTGAATCTGAACGATTATTTGATAAGAATATTACTTGGATTATCTGATAAAGATGGAAGACTATTAAAGTATAGAGATTAGTAATCCTGTATGAATTTCTTACATTACCTTCTTCAATCTCTCCTAAATTCAGAGGGTAATTTTTTTGAACTCTTGGCTTGATTATGGAAGGGAAACTATAACATATGCTGGCTGGAGGAGGACCAAGATTATGATAAACTCAAAAGAACAAGTCAAACTCTTGCTAAAAGCAGTTTAGTCTGTTGTCAGTTATTTCTAGTTGCTTATTCAAATGACTGAAAAATTACCTAAGAAAATAATTTACAAATTAGTTTGTTTTCTAGGGTTAATTTTTAGCTTTTGGTCTGCTTTTTGTCATCTTTCATTGTTCAAACAGGAAAATCTCTTTAAAGCTTGCACTTTATTGAAAATTATTTTATTTCAAATAACTAGTGATCCATAGTCCTATAATATGTGGTGACTCAATTTGTCTTCCTTACTGAGAGATTCCATTAGTGAATCTGTTTGTGTAAATTTCGCACATGGCAATAGGTGAAAGAATTGTTTGATTTTTGTTTCTGTACATGATTGTCCTCAGATATGCCATCTGGCAACTCTGATAGAAAATTTCTTTTTTTTTTTCTCTCAGCTATGATGTTGACTCAAAGAGTCCTAACCTGTCAAAACACGTAAGTTCATCCTCACTATTATAATTTCTTGTGCTAAAATGCTTACAGTTCTTAAGTATGTTTATTTTCTTTGGACTGTAAGTAATATCAGATATATAGAGGCAAATACAGTGATTGTGCTATGAGTGAAAACACATAATGCTAATGAGTATAATTTTAATGGGACATTTCTCTTGCAAAGGGCATATTTGAACATGCATGTGTATCTTTCCAGTCATGTAATATGCTGCAATCTGTTGATACTTTTTTTGGTCCTAAAATTGAAGCATGTTTTGATTATGTCTCAATATTGGAAGAAACCTTTTTATACTGCTGTTGTCTTGAAGTGGGAGTGATGAAATAGTAACTGTAAATTTTAGAAATGCAAGAGTAGAATTCAGAGACTTCACAGTGATTTTCTTTAAAAGTAATCACAGGAAGACTTTGGTAAGAGAACCTTCAAGAACCTGGAGCAAAGGAAAAGAGGATAGTAGAAGGAATGCTGTGTGTGTGCTTCACAGTGAAAAGATGAGGCTTTCAGCCACTGATCTCCAATTACAGCCTCCCTGTAGTGATTGTGTAGTGCCTTAGAATTACATCTGTAATTGTAACCTACTGTTATGTCAAATAGGTGGTAGTGAGTCTGTTTATGATTCATTATTGCATAGTTATTACTAAGATGTGGTGATCAGCAGAACCTGTTGTTCAGTAGGGAGCAGCTCAGATAAATTAGAAACCAAATTTCCTTGTCTGAAATATGAATTCTGAGTTTTTACGTGTTTGCTTTTCAGGATTTTTTAGGACAGATGTTTTGTACACTGGGAGAAATAGTGGGATCACAGGGGAGCAGACTGGAAAAATCAATTGTGTAAGTATTCTGGAATGTTGGATGAATGCATACTGCTGCATGAGGCAGGACTTGTGGAGCTTTTTTTTGCTGTGGGATATCTTGATATACAGAATTGACAGATACGGCTTTTAAGAGAGAGTAAATAGTTACATGCAGTAGAAATCTTTCTTTATATAGGCTATGATAATTCAGGTTTCATTTTGGACAATTAGCAAAGGAATTGCTAATTGTCCAAAATTAATCTAATCTAATCTAAATTTTTTGTCAACCTTGCTACATCCTGCATTAGAAACAGCTTGAGTATACTAATCTAAAAAATGTTTTTTAGTTTGCAAGTTTGCACATCATAAAAATTTTATTACCTTTGTTCAAGCATTTGAGTTCCTGTAAAAAAACCTTCACAAAGAAACAGTGAAGAATCAGCTGACCAGACTATCAGATTTATAATACAATCACACAAAATTATTAACATCAGCAAATATTGTGGCTGTTAGACAACAATATTTTGTGATTCTCCCCTTAATCCCATTCTGGATATTAAATTTTTAAAAACATGGCTAGGAAATAACTTTGAGGACCAGTCCAGTAAGTGTCATAATAGAAAAGTTTTGTTAGGTTATGTGATTAAAAAGATTGTCTGCAAACAAGAATGTCCCAATGGTAGGTGGGGGTAGGTGGGGAAGCCCAGATACCTTACCCTGTCTACTTTCAGACCCATCTCCAGACACTCAAAGAATAACAGAGGTACAAGGCACAGGCAGGGATGCTCCAGTATCACAATTAAGGAAACAATCCCTGCTCAGCTCCAGGGCTGTCCCAGGAGAACCAGAGTCCCAGCGCTGTGAGATGGCAACACACAGTCTTTGCTTGTTCTGGACATGTTTTTAGTTCTTGACTAAAAACCTCTGGACTTGGCTGCACGGTTTGAGCACAGAAGTACTGTCTTGTCAATTAGGACAGGAGATTGGCCCTGTTTTGTTTAATTCTTCTAAAACAGCAGCTCACTGACTTTTCAGTGTCTAGACCTTGCTCATGCCAGCTGCCACATTCCCCAGTGCAGGGAATTGCACTGTCACAACTCCATGGGCTGGGCTGACTGGTTGCCAGTTTATTCTGCTGGAAACCTGTGGTCACTTGGTCAGAAAAAGTGCTGACTTTGAAGGCACTTAAATTTGTAAGATGACTATTATCTGACTTATTGAGTGTCTTCAAATTTGTTTCTGTCCTGAATTAGTAGATTATTCAGTGTAGTACATGGGGTTTTTTGAGAAAATTCCTGAAATTTATTTTGAACATGTAGATTAAAAGGCATCAATTCAGCAGTTTAGCATTTGGTACAGGTTAAATGAAATCTGAAATGAGTAACTGATGAAATTTAAAGTTTGACATCATCTGTGAGAAAAGAAAAAATATCAGTGAAGATTCTGTGGAAAAAAGGTCTTACTTCACAGTTGTGTTGGCCTGTGTAATATATTTGCTCGTGGGTGAACCAGCATTTCTCAGGTCTGGATTCTGATACTCTCTTGTATGGTTGTTACTAATAGAACCCAACATGTGAGTATACACATGTTAATGAGAGGGTGTTTGACTTTTTATCAGTTGTTTGTAGTGTCCTTGTTTTATTTTGTCATTGGTGCTTTTGACAGTGCTTTGACTTGACAACTGTGCCTGAGTGATGGTCCATTCTGTACTCTCTGAAGTCTGGATATCTGGGTGTCTAGGAGACATTTCTATTACTCATTAAACTATTGCATTGCATTTGAGGATTATTTGCTTATAGATGTGTGTTTAATATCTCTTAATATTCAAAGAATGGGAACTGAATTGACAATATTGCATGTCTTCCCTTTGTAGGGATATTTACTGCTTTGAATTTACTGTTCTCTTTATGAAGTCAAGTCTATGTTCTCATAGCATGAATGCTGTTTATGATGTATGAGTTAAGAGAGCTTTATCTTTTCACCATATTTCTCAAGTTCATTAACATTTTCCCTCTTCAGTTCTCTGCCAATGGATGTACAAAGGAGAGAATGCTTGGTGCTGTTTAAGTCCCAATCAGCCACCCTACAGAACTAGCACTTTTCATACTTAAACAGCTTGAGAAGCTTGAATTCCATTCTCTGATTGGCATTCAAGTAAGCTCTGATATTCTTCAAAATGAAAATCAGAAAGACTTGAAGCTTATTTCTTCTGCTCTGTCTACTTCAGGCATTTACAAAAGTCTTACACAACTCAGGACTCCATGGCTGCCGTGAGCTGTGCAGCTTCAAGTCAGATTGTGTATCGTCGGGGAAAGTTCCCTTAGGAAATCTACAGGTCTTGTTCCTCCTCAAAGTTAAACATTTCAAGCCTAGAGGGTCACCATTACTGTGGTCAGACAGGAATGCTGAAACACATCTTGCACTTCATGGCAAGTACAAAAGTGAGGGTACACAATTCACATTTTTCATTGCCTACATTGCATGCATGCCTTGCAGTTTCATTGGTGTTACAAGCACCAGCGGATGACACCTCTGAGGCATGAACCTGACAATATTTCTTCTTGGCAGTTGTGAGATTGTCCCCTGAACCTCCCCCTCTGTTTCTGGTACCATTAAGGACTTGGAATTTTATGCAGTCTGTCACAGGAAGGTCTTGCTCCCAGTATTGTAGTGTGGTAGCCTATTATTCTTGTGACAGTGAGCATTTTTTGTTCAAGAACATACTTTAGTGTTGCACTTTATTTTACAGACTGTCCAGGTGCAGATGTGAACATTTGTTTTGGATAATTTCTATTGGAAAATAATTCCAGTAACTCAAAGAAGATGAAATGGATAACGTGGCATTGTTTGTTCTCTGTACATGTTGGGTTACTAGATTCATTAAATGCCCTCTCAAGACGAGCTCCATGTGTAAGATTTACTCTGACTTGCCTTGCATCTTCCAGCTGTATTTGACATGGAAGGATAATGTGCAGATACATCTACTTCCAGAAATGGTCCTTTTTCCTCTCAAGAGGGTGTCACCTGCTCAGGCATTATCCAGAATTAGATCTTTGCATGTTCTGTCTTCCTAGAGAGAAGATGCTAGCCACATTTATAACTCTGAGCAATGTTTTTTTTTCAGGATCTGCTAAGTGCATTCCTTTAGGGATTCCTTTTGATGAGGAGATAGAGCCATTGCAAAGCTTAATGAGTGTTCTATGCTAGTTATTCACATCTGAGTGCCACTGCCAGCTAATGAGGCTGTACTGGAGCCAGCTGGCCTATTACGTGAAGTTCTTTCTCTTGTCATCTGGCTGTGAACATAACTGATAGAAAAACACTTGAGCTGACTTCCTATATATATTTGTCCTCTCCTTTTATCTGTGGATGTGACTGTCAGAGAGCTAGACTCTGTGAATTCAGGGATAAGACTCTAACATTTTGAATGACCTAAAAAATGTTTCATCCTCTTCCTCATTGCAATTCCAGCTTGCAAAATTGGAGGCTCTTTTTCACCTCTCAGGTTTGAATTTCTAAATAGATTGTCATCTTTTCCACAGACTCTGTAAAGGTCCTCTTTCAGTCCTTGTTAAAGCCTAAATACTCTTGAGTGTCCTTTTAAATTTCTCTTGGTGCTGCAGATGTGGTGTCTCAATTTTGAAACCATTTCTTCTAAGGAGACAGTAATTACATCTCAAGCCTGTATCTTAGCTAGACATACAGGTATTGTTGAAAACCTTCCATTTGATAATGGTTGTCTGTTCTATTCCTCTAATGATGAAATTACCTTGTCCTTCAAATGCCGTCCAAAAAGAGGTTTCTCACTAGGAGAAACCTACATGTTCTGGACTCTCAAGCCAGTAGGACCAACTGAAATACAGATTTTCACATTTTATTTTCCTTTATTCAGTTTGCACTCTGTTCACACTTAGGCTGGCACATTTTCTATACCTGAGTTTCAGATAATTGGCCTTGAATGGGGGAGTTGACTGCAGTTATGCAATACAGATTACAGATAATCTGTCTGTCTACCTACCTACCTACCTACCTACTGATTATTACCCTACAGACCCTGATCTGTAATTCTTCCCAGAGAAACCCTGAGAAACTAGTTGCCTGAACATAAATTTTCTATTGTAATTTCAGTGCGATAGAACCTGTTCCAGGGTAGCTCACTACCAGCTAAGGGAGATGGGCAATGGCATTGCATTCTGGATTTAAATGGGAGAACTCTTACATGCTTGTCTTCAACATATTATTAGTCAGTATTTCTCAGGCAACGGGAAAGGCTCGTCTGTAATGATGAATCTCTATGTAATTATATTTTTTTTCGTACTTGAAATTTTGACCAGTTTGAAATTATTTTATTATTTTCTTACAGGGCAATATTGGTAGTTAAAGTTTGTTCTATTTGCCTGATCTGTGACCACTGAAGGTTTTGTCAGGGTGCTTACTTTACATTTAAGTAAATGTACTTAAATGTAAAGTAAGCACTAAATACATTTCTTAATGAATGATTTGTAAGGGAATTTGTAAGGGAACAAACTCTTTAGTGTCCGCAAATGGTCCAGTACTATTTTCATGCATGTGGACTTAAGCATATGAAGTTTGTATTTAATAGCATCAAAGACTGTACAAGTAATTAGGTAGAGTTTTTCAGAATTTATTATTCAGAGTTGCTGAATAATGAGACCTTTTTGTTCTGTAGAGAAATCCTGTGCTAATCTTGATGAAGTATTTCACCTCTTTATCAACGATCATGTTAATATTGTCCTTCTTGTATAAGGCCCATGGCCTTCTGTGTTGAATGTGTCCCCCCAAAAGGCTGCTGGTACTGAGTACTATCAGATTACGTGTGGGTTTTCTGTTTCCTTGCTGCTTTTTATGCTGTGGAACTGTTTGGGCTTTCTGGGTTAGTTAGTTTTAGTTGGTTAGTTGGTTAGTTTTTCTGGTGTTGCAGCATACGTTTTTAATTGCTATCTGGGCAAATAGTAATTTATTTTGTAACTCCTGTATCAGATATGATGGTGAGATGTGTCTTCATAGACATTTCAGAATAAATGTAAAGAATGCTGGTGTTTACTTTTAACTATATTTTAGGTATTATGTTTAAGTAAAATTTACAACAGGATGTTTTTCACAAATCAGTTGTAGAGTTATCTCTAAGGGAAACATCAATGGGAGGGTAGACAGTAGAATTCTGGTACAATTTCAACCTTTTTAAACTTTTAATGCTGTTTCCTTTAATATCAAAACTGATTTGTTTCTTGTTAGTTAGAATAAATATGTGATTCATTTACTAGTTCACTTAGGATAAACCAACTTTCTTACTCAGGACTAGTGGCAGCAAAGGGAAACTGAATTGCATGCCATCAGCTGTGTGACTTGAAAACTTACCTTGTGCTCTCTGTGTCAGTTGTAACTCTTTATTAAGGAATCTAGCTCATGTGGTTGTGTTTTCTTGCAGAGGAATTCCTGGGAAGAAGTGTGGAACGGTCATAGTAACAGCAGAGGAACTGGGGTGTTGCAGAGTAAGTGTGCTCATTGCTTTTCAAAAATAAAATGAAATTATTTTGTGAGTTACACTGCACTGGATTGTTAATGGTATAACTTATAAATTTGCATTTAGTGATTTATGTAAGAAGTTAGAATACTGTTTTCATTTAAGTTTTTCTTAGTTTTAGAGAAAAGAAGCAGAAAGAAACAAGCCAAAGCTCAGTATCTCTTGCACTCTCTCTAATGCTCCTTCATGTCCTCACTCTCTCAGTCTCTTGCAATATCTCAGCAGCTGTCACATACTTGATCTTCTGGATTTTTGTGCTTTGTCCAGATTTTTACAGCTCATGTTCAGAATGTCAATGAGTTTTGGAATCACTGAATTGTTGAGGCTGGAAAAGCCTTGGAAGATTGTCTAGTCCAATACTCTTGCCCTTCTTAGGGCAAGTTAACTCAGGGCTCTGTGTAGTTGGGGTTTGAGTCCAAGCAATCTCCACAATCTCTCTGTTACAGCTTTTCAGCACACCCAGAGTAAAAAGGCTTTTCCTTATATTTAAGTGGAATTTCTCACATTTCAGGTATGTACGTATTGCCATCTTTTCTTCCACTGGATGCCACTAACCCTAGGCTGTTTATTCCATAATATCACGGACGAATTGATAAACCTTCTGTTTTCTAGGCAATAATTTCAGCTCTCTCTGTCTATCCTCAGATGAGAGATGCTCCAATCCCTTAATCATTTTAGTGATGCTTTTTGTGGAATTGCTTCAGCATTTTTGTGTCTTCCTTGTACTGGAGAGCCTAGAAAGTACTCCAGGAATGAACATTTACTTCAGGAGTGGCCTCACCAGAGCTGAGTCACTTCCTTCAACTTTCTGTCAGCACTCTTATTAATGTAGCCCAGCAGACTGTTGGCCTTTGCTGCCAAGGGCACTTGAATCAACTTGGGGTCCACCTAGGCCCTTCAGTCCTCTTCTGCCAAGCTGCTTTCCAGCTGTTTGGCCTTCAGCCTGTACAGTTGCATACGGTTATTCCCCTCCAAGTGCAGTACCTGCATTTTGCTCTGTTGAACCCCATGAGGTTCATACTGGTTCGTTTTTCCAGCATGTACAGATGTCTCTAAAAGACAGGGCAACCATCTGTTGTATAAACTGCTAGTTCTAGTTTTGTATTGTTTTCAAACTTGTAGAAGGTCTACTCTGTCCCTCATCCAGGTCATTAATGAAGATGTTCAACATTCTTGGCCCATTTTTGATGTCTCAGCTACACTGCTAGTGACTCGTCCCAGGTGGACTTTGTGCCACTCAATACAACCCTTTGAAGCCCAGCAGTTCAGCCATTTTTCAGTGTCCCTCCTGTCCAGTTATCTAGTCTATAATTCATTGGTTTGTGAATAAGGATTTATGGGACACAGTGTATAAGGCCATGCTAAGGTGAAGATTAAACAATGTCCACCAGGCTTCTCTCAGCCATTCATTTTGTGAGGAAATTCTTCCAGTGGATCAGGCATGAATTTCCCCTTTGTAAATCCCTGCTGATGTCTCTTAGCCACCTTTGTCTTTTTCATGTGTTTACTTAGGTTTTCCAGGATTATTTGCTCTATCATCTCAGGGATTGAGATAAAACTGGCTTGGATCCTCTTGCCCTTTCTCAGAGACAGGAGAACTTCCCCTGAACCTCACAACCTTATAGAGTTAACTGAAAGTGGCCCCACAGTGATATTAGCCAATTCCATCACTCTCAGGTGCTCCTACCAAGTCCCATGGACCTCTGTGTGTCTGGTCTGGTTTAAATGTTCCTTTTCATGGTCCTCTACCAAACACAAGTTACCCTTGTTCCAGACTTTCTCAGGTCTGGGTCTCAGGTTTTTAAGAGTCTTGAAGCCAAATCTTAGCAGTAAGACCAAGACACAGAAATCTATGAGAAACATGGACCTTGCAATGTCCTTTGTCACCTGGTCCCCTGCCCCACTCAGTGGTGAGCCCACATTTTCTGTCATCATCCTCTCGTTGCTGTTGCACCTCCAGATCTGGAACAGTCTCCAACAGGCCCTGTCCCAGTTAGCTGGCAAGTCTGCAGGTTTATCTTTGCATTTATAATCCTTTTCTTATTCTTGACTTACTCAAAATATATGACCTTTGTGACTTTCAGTTTGCCTGATCACAGCAAAGAAACTTTTCTCCTTATTTGCTGACAGGTTGGATGTACTTGGTGCCTTTCAGGCTCATTTTCTTGAAGGTTCCAGACTCTTAAGAGCCAGCAGCCATTTGCTTGACAGGCAGTAGGAGCAGATAACAACAGGTCTAAGTCACTGAAGGAATGAGATTGGGTTGTGCCTGACTGGAGTTTTTAAAATTAATTCTAATATACTTTCCTTGCCTGTGCATCTGTTTCTTTCAGAATGCAGTTTGGGATGTCAGGAAATCCTTAAAAAATCCTGAGCCATTTTAGCACAGAAAACTGTTCTTTTTCTTTTCCTTCCTACAAAGGAATGCTTAGTTCCAGCCATTTAAGCTGCACTATGAAGACATTGCATAAATGTGAATATGCAGAGGGCATTTAGAAGACAGATACCCCCATTTATTTTGTTTTCTATGTGTAGAGTTTAGTAATTTTATTTTTAGCAGTAGTAGTAGTAGTAGTAGTAGTAGTAGTAGAGTTGACTGCATGATGTCTGTAATTTTTCTTTATTACCCATTTCAGGATTCAGTTTTAATGCAATTTTGTGCAAACAAGCTAGACAAGAAGGACTTCTTTGGGAAATCTGATCCTTTTCTTGTATTCCATCGAAGCAATGAAGATGGCAGGTAGGTGCCTGTTGAGTTTTTTTGCTGCTAATCATTGGGCAACTTAATTATTTACAAATAATATAGTTTTCATTTTTTTATGTTTTTCAGATTAAGCTGTGTTTCTTTTATAATGTTTGCTGTATTTCAGATTGTCATGTTGTGCAGTATAGGAATAAAACTATTGCAACAAATTGATCAAATACTGTAATTTAGACTTTTAAGAGATAAATGTCTTATAAATATAGAGTACTATGACAGTTAATTGTAATAAAATAGTTAAATTGTGTTACTTTTGCTAAGATGTAGTATGCATTTAAATTAAATAGAATCCTCAAAGAAAATTGTAGCTGCAAATTATGCTAATACTTAGAAATTGTGTTAGATAAAAATATTTTATACTGCAAATTTAAATTAGGAAATATCTTTTATCTTTTTGACAGCATTCTAGGAAATTGAATTTAAAAATCCCTGAAATAGAATTTATATTTTTTTACAAGTGGCTGTTTGCTACATTCATGCTTTGATTTGTTAAAGCAGACTAATCTCTTCTGTTCCACTGCTAAGCCTTGGCATGCAATGGATAACACAACTCTCTGTGGGGCTCTACTGGCAGGTTAAGATTTCTTGGAAACTGAAAGTCCTCATGTCTAACATATATCAAACCAAAGGCTAGAGATGTATGATACTACTTTTTTCTGTAATCTGAGAATCTTAAGTGGAACTGTTGTTAACATAAATCTGTGTATGGGTGTGTGTGTCTGTTACCTGCTCTTTTTCACTTGGAGGCAGATTACAGGGACAGTTTCCTGAGTAAACATTGCATATGTAAAACTGCAAACCTGGAGGAGTTATGGCTCCTTTATGATTGGCATTAAGGTCACTGGGGGACTTTGTCTGGGTATTACTGGGGGTGCTGGTACACACAGCCTCTCTTGGCCTTGGGTGCTGTTCTTTCCCATCTCCTTCTAAGGGGTGAGTGTTGAGCCAGTGATGCTTTATGGGTCTCCTGAATCCAACAGTTGGGGCAGTACTTCTGCACCTGTGGCAGAAGGACGATTCCTTTTTTTGGTTTTTGTTTGGTTTTTGTTTTTCTGGGTGTTTTTTTGGTTTTTTGTGGTTTTTTTTCTTTAGGCACATCTTCTGAATCATAGCCAGGCTAAAAGTGTAGGCATTTGGGATGCAAGGAGGATATTCCCTCAAAGGATAACTTTAGTTGGAACTGGATGAGGAAATTCAGCAATGATTTCACCAGTGACCTTGTCTCTTGTTTTCTTTTGAACAGTTTAGTCCCCAAGATGGTGATTCAAAAGAGATATTTTAATTTTGCATCATTTAGAGAAAGCAGAATGTGCTAATACGGTTCATGAGATAAGGTGATCATGGAATCTTACAGAATTTATCTCTTTTACCTAAGACAGCCCTGGTTAAAAAATCATGGACATAAAATAGAGAATAAGAATCTGAAAGCCACCATTCCTTTGGCTCAGTTTCTTAATCTGTAAGCAAGAGTCAGATCCTCACAAGATCACTTTCTTTCTGGATCTGTGATTAATTCCTGCATGTACGAGGTCTGTTTAAACAAGTGGGATGCAAACTACTCTTCCCTGAAATATTTATTCACTGAATAGTTATAGGTCCTATTGAAGTTTTGGGTAAAAGTGTTTTAAATTTAGAATTGTTTAGCTAGAAGAGTCTGTAATCTCTCTCCAGTGGACCTCTTCAGACTTCCCTTCCTTCTACTTTCACTATGTCTTTTTTTCTTACCTTACATTTTATATGGATGTTGTATGGATGAATGATTACAGCTCTTTTAATTCCATCTTTGATGACACAAAATAAAAAGTATATAAATAAAAACATGTCTTTATTTTTTTTTTGTTTTAATTACAGTTTTACAATCTGCCACAAAACAGAAGTTGTAAAAAATACATTAAATCCTGTGTGGCAGGCATTCAAGATCTCTGTCAGAGCACTGTGTAATGGAGACTATGACCGGTAAGCTGTCACTTAAGTTTTTTTTTAGCATATACTTTTTTTTTATCCCTAACTTATGTGTTCTTTTGTATGTAACTTTTTCTATGCAATCTGACCCCTAGTGTTATTTAATCAACATTTTGAAAAGATAATAGGTATTCAAAGCCATCCATCACATTAAAGAACTTAGAAAAATAAAGCAAATATGCTAAATCTGTAGGAAATGCTAGTGGTGTTTTCTGGAAAAAATTCTTTACTCTCTATTGTGTGAATTAGAAACAGAAAGAAAAGACTGATTTAAGGCATGGTCTCTGTGACAAGTGTACACAAGTATTTTTTAATGTTTCAATGAAAAACAATGATGATCTGTTTTCCTTGGGTGACAATGCAATGTCAGAGGATACTGATAAATGAAAGCATTTAAAATACATAGATCAGTAGATAAGAAACATAAAAGTCAGTCATCTTCAGATTTGAAGTTTTCAGTGGTGCCGTCGAAAAGGATCTTGTCTTTAATCAACAGTAGTTCATTGGAAGTGGGTATTTTTAGACTCCTTAAAAATGGCCATATTGGTTACTCTTTCACTTAGATGCAATAAAAATGAAGTAATTTTGTAATGAGCATTTTCAAGTAGAATTTTTTACTTGTATTTGGGTTAATGTGTATAATGCATAAGCAAAATAGTATTCATTAAGCTAGTCTCTGGAAACTGCACTGTTTATCATATTAAAGAAAAAAGTTTTCATAATAATTAGAAAAGATGTGGTGCAGGCATGCTGAAATAACTCCAGCATTCCAAATTAAGCAAACTTGAAAGTGTAATGGTACTCCTTAAATTATTATTGTGTATCTGCTGTTGACCTGCTTTCAAATAGTGTTGAAAGTGAATAAAGGCTCATTGAATAAAGGCTCCATGAAACTTCATAGTCCTGCATTCAACAATCATGCTTCAAATGTTAAGAAGTTGTCATTAGCTGTCACGTTAATTGAAATTAACCTACTGATAGTCCAGAAAAAACTTCTGAGGTTGGGGTTTTTTAATTAGAACCCCCTTCTTTCTAAAGGTAAGGATTAACTTCCTAACTTCCACATGGTAATACATAAAAACACAAACCCCAAAGGTCTCTTTCAGATAGTGATAGTTTCGCAGATAACATTTTGGTGCTCTGGGTTCTATGATAGATGTGAAAGATGGGAGTAATGTCATTAGTAAGTAAAAACAGTTACAGTAAATGTTTATTCTGGTGTTGGGGAGACTAAATTTTCAGCTACTGCATGCTTCTGAGTGTACTCTGTCCAGGTTTTCATTATGGAATTACCAGGATTTGTTTCATTTTTCTCAAACTATGCAATTATACAGTGTTTTCAGACATCACAGGAATGGCATTTCAGTACTGCAATACTACATAGTGTCTAATGTCTTTGTTCTTTCTTTCTCTCAGTATGAGCTCTCAAAAGGCACTTACAGTTATTTTCCGGGTAAAAGTTTTAAAACAGAGATACCCATCTCTAACCTTGATTATTTTTAGATTAAAGTGCTTTATTTTAATATTAAAATAGGAAACCCATCCTCTAAAACTGTGTCCTTTAAGGTAAAGGTTAAATTTCAGTATGTGAAAATTGGAAAGGTCTTTTAATATCTTACATATCATGCAAAATAGATAAAAGTCAAGGTCTGTAATTAATCCTTTAATATGAAATAAATTTCAGTAGAGAGGAACTTTATTCAAGGATGAATTGCTCTTACTTCATTTACCTGTCTGAAGATCCTTCTTGGGAATTTATCTTGATATTCTTAATAATTTATTTTAATAATCCGAGTTTCCTCACTGAGATGATTTTGCTGTTTGAACACAGATTTGGAAGACAATTCAAAACTGGAATCCCACTAAACCTTACGTAAATCTTAACTTAGTGGTGTGTTCTGTCTGTCATAGCAGGTTTTGAAACATAAGTAAAATAATGGTTGTCTAGGGAAAAAATGTTGATACTGCCTTTTTTTGCTGAATTCCTCTGAAGATGAAAGTAGTTGCCTCTGAAGGTTGAAATACTTGATGGAATGAAAGAGGTTTGAAGTTGCTTTTCACTTTGTTTTGCAGAACAACTTCCACTTTAATCAGTTTTCATTGTAAGGTGACTTAAATCCAACCTGAATTTTGCAAGAGCTATAAAATATTAAAAAAATGGTGTGGTCGGGAACCTTTAAATTTGAGTTGAAAAGAGGTACATCCAGACAAACCAACTCCTCCTTTACCTATTTTGGAATATAAAAAATGTGAAAAAACATCCAGGTGTGAATTACTTGATATTATATTGTATATAATATCAGCTGTTGCTCAGCTTTACCCCCAGTGAGTCCCGTCTTAGTAAAGAAAACTAATCAATATATATTTGACTCTATGTAACTGGAAGAATGAGGAGCAGTTTCCATGGAAGCATATTATGAAGTAATTGCTTAGATTCTTGTCCCCTCTATTATTAAAACAACGTTCATTACTTCATTTCATGTGAAACTGTTCTGAAAAATAAAAGTAAGTAAGTTGTTGCTTAAAATACAGGAGGTCTGGAGGTGTTATTTTTCTATCTAATTGAGTTAATTTTAGGCCAAACAGGATTCACTGTTAGTGATAGTTTAATTTGCTTACATAGATACACTTTCTGTAGTAAAAGGAGATGAATAAAACTATATACTATCTCTAGACTCGTATATCTTTCCTGTTTCATCAAGGATGTGGATGATAATATGCTGTGTAGTATTTGCAATTTAAGAAATCCACTCTTGAACTAAGTATGTGAAATGTGATTGATCTTTACTCAGGAAATGTCTGCTTTTTCCTTTTTATCTGTTTCCCAGTCATCCTTGAAGCAAGGTTAGAGTTGCCCTCAAGGGATCAATTTACTCATAAGGAAAGTTCTTAAAACCTTTGATACTTTAAGGTTTAAAGAATCATTTATTTAAAAAAACCCAGAAAATTCAGAGCATCAGCAAATAAAAATATATTGTTTAAACTTCCAATGTGTTTAATTGTTTCCTAAGCTTCCACTCTATTTAACTATTGATTTATGAAGATGTGTTGTGTTACCTGACAGGCTATTTGCTGCCCCAAGAGAAATGACTGAAAAATTCTGCTTTTTGGATTCAGCACAATTGATGCACCCCTATGCTATTAATCTTAAAAGCAGTCCAGGTACATGTTTAACATTTTAATAGGGTTGTGTTGTTGTTTTGTTTCTTTTTATTTTAGGACAATTAAAGTAGAAGTATATGACTGGGATAGAGATGGAAGGTAAGACCTTATTTCTGTTAAACTTAAGCATTATTCCTGCATGTTTATACACATTTTAAAACATACAAATATTTAGTGTCCAGCATAATATTAGAGAAAGTTAGTTATTTGTCAATATTTAGAGGTACAGGTACTGGAAGGATTCTGCTGTGATACAGCTCTGTGTTTTGCAGTTGTGGTAAACAGTGATGCATTAGCCTTTTTCAAACCTGTGTTTGAAACCTGTTACTCATCCATGGAACATGATAAAATGCACATGCCTGCAATGGCTACTCATGGGAGCCTAAATATTGCAATGTAGAAGCCACCTCTTGATTACCCTAATTTCAGATAGGCTCTAAATATTCATTTCCATGCCTGTCTTCATCAAAATATTATTGTAAACTCTGGATTTGGAAGACCAGAGCTTTGTATAACTCCCCTTGAAAGAGAACAGTGGACTGTATGTGGAATTTCTGTTGCTAAATTCAGGAGGGGTGTCTGTTATTCTTAAGAGCTGTGAACCCCAGAGTACTGGTTGTACATTTTCTCTGAAGAAAGGAGCCTTTGGAATCTCCTTTATTTTGACAAACAAGGTATAATTGTTTAACACACTGGGTTGATACCTCTTGTTTTTTTAAAAATGTTGGCGCTTATATCTTAATACTTAGATTACAAATTTTATTCATAAATCTTGGTACTAGAACCGAATATATTTCCATTTATCTTTAAATTGGTCTGTCTTAATTATTTCCTATCAATTGTAACTTATATTTTAAAATACATGGATATCCACTTGCATTTTGATTTTTAAAAGCATATTATTTATTCTACAGTAATGTCTTTAACACTACCAATGCAATTTGCTTCTAGTATTATAGATAATGATATTGTGCTTCTGTGGCAACATGTCTTGTAATCATAATAGGCAAATTTATCCTGTGCTACTGTTCATTGCCTTGCTGACAAGATCCAAAAGCCTATTCAGCTTTCTTGGGTTGTAATTTTTTCTTTTTGGGTCTCCATCATGAAGCCTGTGGATGTACAAGCATTCTTATCTCATGTTTACCCTCTATGAATACCTGTCAGTGTAAATTCATCCTTCTTGTCAGCTATTCCCTGAAGAGACAAAATAACATATTCTAGCAATTAAAAGAAGTGTGTCTTAAACACATTTTTAAATTTAAAAAGCCATACTAGCAAAAAGTCATTGCATCCTTGTTAGAAATTCTATTTACATTCTTTTCTCAATGAGATTTAACAAATCCTTAAAAATTTTATATATTTGTGTATAAACCACATTTTTTGAAAATAAGCTAGCTATGAAAAGTTAAATTGTATTGCTGAGTTAATAAAAAATAATGATTATATCTTATCATGGTATCAAACCCCATGTGCTGTCTCACTTTATCCAAAATCTGTAAGATTAAAGAGAAAAGGAGGAAATCTGACAAATAACACTAAGTAACTGCAAATCTGAGTGAAATCTTGAACATACTGCAGATTTTAGGCAATCATTAGCCTCTCCAGTCTCAAATAGTTTCAAGTATAATCTGCATTTGCTCACATCACAATCTGAATACCTATAAAATGAACATCTAAAAAACAAAAAGTGAAGGATACAGTTTACATGTTTTCCTTTTTATTCTAATAGTAATTTTTTTGCTGTCTGTTTTGAATTTAGAAGCACACTGAGTGCTGACTTCTTACATGTAAAATTCCCCTGACAGATAAGACAGCACTCATCTCATGTGACTTTAGACAATGCAAAAATCAGACAAATTGATTGGACTAATCATTTAAGCTACTTCAGTGGCTTTCAGGGGAAAATGGTCTGATTGAATCCATCCTACCTGGAATAAATTGCCAGTTGGTCGTGCCTATAAACTTACATAGTGATCATAGCAAAACCTAAGTGCCTAATTTAACTTTGACATTGCCAAGTATATGTGAAATGAATCCCATTCAAGAGTTACTCTAACAATTTTTTGCACAACTCTGATGTTCTTCAGTTTATATTAATTTCCATTTGTGATGGACAGTTTTTATGAGCTGTTGTTACACCAGCTGGACACCTCACCAGGCTGAATCTGTTTACTCCAGAGATGTGCAGACTGGGCAGGACCACTCTTTGAAAGGTTGCTTGCTCTCTAGATAGCAAAGGGAGTTATTCTGAATATTACAGGCTGTTCTGCAATCAGGAAGACAAAGTTATGGTGCATATACTTGATTTGAATCAGGACTTGACTTGATTTTGACTTCCTGGGTCTTGACTAAAAAATTTTCTCCCCTTTCCTCCAGTCTGTGTTACCTGTGCTTTGAAAAATAGTACCATGGTGCTTTGGGTTGAGCTTCTTCCTTCACATTCCTAAATTATGCTGTTAGAGTAATTGTAATGTAATACAATTATCATATTGTCATCATATTGTCATCATACCCTGCCTTTTATTTCATTTTGAGCATCACATAAAACTTCCTGACAAAAACTAAGACATGCCCTTGGTAACATTAGCACTATTAATTATTAAACATCTCTTTGTGTCAAACCAATTTTTGCACAAAAATTGTCAAAATGCGAACAACTTGTTCTGTTACCTTTTATCGCTTCTAAGAGCTGTGATGAACCCCAAACAATTTGATTCTATAAGAAGTCACAAAAGTTGGGTTTGTTACTTGGGACAAACCCAGGTGTTAGACAGAGTCACATTTTTAGGGTTTTTTATTGAGTGTCCTTACATATGAAGCACTTGCAGACAGGTCTAACAGAAGGCAAAAATAAGATAGTGGACAACTTTACATCAGCACATCAGCAATACTGTGATGTTTTTAGTTCTCTCTGAAAGCTTTTTCATTTAATTTCATAAAAAATATCACTTAGCATATGTGTTGCAAAAGTTGTTTCACAGTCCTGACATTTATGATCTGTTACATAGAGAAAGTTGAGTTACAAAGCTGTAAATATTGTGATGCTAACCTAGGGCCACAGGAGCATTCATCTAAGAATATGAATACTTCAACAGAGATTTTAAATTTCAGATTCTAAGCTCTTCTGGCTTATTTTTTTGTCCTTCGTCTTCCTTCTCCAGCTAGATAGTTGATTTTTAAATTCTTGCATTTTCTCCTTACTCATTGACGTCTTTCTGATTATGATTGTCCTTTCCTCTATTGCTTTTTTCCTTTAGATAATAAAAAAATTCAAAGTTAATATAATTTTGAAAATGATTTTCAGCACTTCAAAACACAGGGCTAGAAGTGGAAAACTTAGGGAGATGGGCTTTAAGTGATCATTCTGTGTGCTAAGACTCTCTGATTCAGTGTTCTGATATGCCACTCATGGATTAGGAAAATTTGGTGTTAGGCAGGCAAAGAGAATAAGTACTTTGGATTCTCAATCCAGAGATTAATAAGGAGTGATGGTTAATATTATAGTATTTTCTAAATGACTTATACATCTGGCAAAGGCATATTTTGTCCAACAGGTGCTCAGCCTTCAGAGCCAGCCTAGTGGTGGCATGTACATCCACCTGAATATTGAATGTAAAGATCCAAGTTGATGCTCTTTTAAATGCAGAGGGCTCTGTTGCTGGTTATGTATGCCCATACCTTTTTAACATGATTCATCAGAGGAATCATATCTTTCTAGCTCAGGTCTTGTCAGTGTTTGTATATAGCCATAGGGAAAGGAAGCTTTCCAGTGTCTCTTAGAATTAAAGGAGCAATTACTTTTAAGCAGTAGGGATTCTTTTGCTCCCCAGAGACAGTCCTGTCTGGAATGGCTCATGTTTCCTGTTTGCTGCAGCATGTTTGTAGGTAGTCATCAAACTATTTGATTTTCTGCCTTCAAAATATATAACCTGATTTGAAAATAAAAGGTTCAAACTGGTACAAAATGGAAAAGTTCCATTTTAAGCAATATATATTTTTCTCTAGTGCCATGGTTACCCAAGGTTAAATACACCTTGTGGATGTCTTCCTCTGTTCCCTGCTAAAATAGTTCTTGTAGTCTGGAGAGCATTTAGGCAGACATATACCTCCAAAATACATTTCTTAAGGAAAGTTTTTGTTTTGGAAGCAATTTGATGATCTTCCAGCTGAGAATGTTTCATGTGAGGTGGCCCCTTCTGAATCTGGGCAATATCTTTAACATACAGCATTTCTCAAACTTTCTTACATTATGCTTTGCTTATTTTGTATTAGCATGATGATTGAACCTTTTAGTTGTTTGATTTACATATTTTGTGAATTCATGCTGATTTCAGAAAATGAGGTTTATATTTGAGGGGTTGTTTTGTTTAATTTCATTATGAATAAAGCAAGAGAAAAATTTCATGTTGCTATGGATTGTTTCCATTTTTTCTCTTGCAACATTCAGATTTATTTAAATTTGCTTTTAATATTTATAGCTTAATTGGAACTGTGCTGAATTTCTTAAAAGCAAGTTTTGCAAGTCACAAAGTCATAAAAATTTGAATTTCTATTTTGTTTACCATTGGAGGGAAGGTAAAACAGTTAGCTTCGTAGGTCACCAGATGTGGAGGCAGAGTGTAGAGGAAATACAGTGCTTTCTTAGGGCAGGGAAAATCTGGAGCAGCAGTGGGGAAGGTTCAGCTGTGCAGAGCAGAGAATGGGAACAGAGCTTGCTGGGAGCTGTGTAGCTGATGGTTGGGGTTGATCCCTGCAGTCCTTCCATTCCAGGCACCTGTCTGAGATACAAATCTGCAGCTCAGTCACATCTGGCAGCCCTGTGGTTTCTGTGTCCCAGACCCCGGGCACCTTCCTCAGTGCTGATTCCCCCACTGCAACTCCCTCTGGCCACTGTGCTCACAGTGGCTCCTTGGCAATGTGCCAGCCCTGTTATGCAGTGACAAAGCAGTTTTTAAAACATGAATGGTAGCACAGAAGTGCCAAATATAGTCTCTAAGCAGGAGTAGAATTTAGAAAGGAGAAGCTTGATAACCACTCCTTTACTGTTGCGTTAAGATTTGCTTTCCTGTAATACCATAAGCTGAGTAGCCTCAGTGGATTGCTTTTCTATTGCCAGATGGGAAGACAGGAGCTGAAATGAGCTTTGGGTCTTCCCCTCAAAAGTACAATGCTAAGTTACACAGATTGGGAGGGCTGGTCTTTTCTGGTTTAAATCACTCCTTTCATGCTTTCAGTAACTCCCTTTCTCACACATAGCCTCATGCACAGTTCAGAGTCAGTGGTGCCAGTGGTTACCCACTGAGGAAACAGTGACCGTTTTTGTATCCTGCTGTTTTTTCAGATTTTGTAAACTTACACTGGGGTCAGTCACTGATTTACAAGTCCTCATTGTGCAGCTAAGTTAAACAAAAGCCATCAAAAAGATTTAAGCCATTACTTCCCAGCTCTAAATTTGCATTACTAATAGGATGAACACAATACAGAGGGAATAATAAAGATTTTTAAGTAGATTGTATCTGTTGCCATTACTTGTTTCTTGGGAGTCAATGCATATTGGCTGTGTGTCTTTTTTGCGTTAGTAGATAAAATACATGTTTAAATTCCTAAATGTTGTGCATTTGATTTAAAATCTTACTTTTCAAACAGCCATGATTTCATTGGAGAATTCACTACAAGCTACAGAGAGTTGTCGAGAGGGCAATCTCAGTTCAATGTTTATGATGTAAGTATTATGAGTATTTACTCACTCTCAGAAAAAAACATGAGAAAACACTGAAAACAATGAAAAGCTATTATTGCCACTAATGTGATGGTTAAGCCTGTGTGGCTATATAACCCTTTTTTTTTTTTTTGCTTGTGTATGGTGTGCAGATCTTTGTTATTCCTCAAGGTATCCTTTAACTGGTCTCGGACTAGTGCCATTAAACTTCAGTATTTTCATAGTCCTAATATAGGTGGTAACAAATATAATGGCTTAGGTAAGCACTAAAGAAGGCAGGGAAGAGGGTGCTCCAATTATGTGCTGCACTTTTATTTTGAAGATAAGCAAAGATGCTGTGCTGTGCAGAGTAGGACAAAGATAACAGAAAGCCATGGGTTTTCTTCTTATTTAGATTCAAGATCAACCCCAGAGTTACAGTAGTTCCCTGTGAATAGTGTCATAACACAGATTACTTGGTGCAGTGAAAATGTCCTCTCCTGTTGTATCACTGACATGAATCCTACCCTACCAGGGATATTCTGTCATAACATTTTAGGTAATTTTTCAGTTTCTTGAATATAGTGTCAGTATCATACTCCCAGCGACAGCGTACATTTCCTGAGCAGCTCATGTTTGCCTCCCAACTCTGCAGTCCTCCATACTTGGGCACTGCTTCTTCATTAGTCTGTACAGTATTAGAACAAAAGATACTGGGCAAATTCTTTTTTAAACGTTTTGCTTTTACAAACTAACCCAGGGCGGGTAGAGAAGTTTGAGTGAGTGTCCCATATTTAAAGATTAGGAACCTTGCTAGAGCCACCTCTTTGCAATTGGGCTTTTTTTAATAGGTTCATTATAATTCATGTAGCTTTCTAGGTTCCTGCAGAGATGTAAAACATTTAGAGGCTAAAAATGTTGTTTAATCTCTAGAGTTGCCTGAAATTTGAAAAAAAAAAAAACCCTGCATAAATGTTATAATAATTATAGTACTATAAATTACAGGAGAGAAACAAACTGTCATTTAATTCATCTTTGCTCCCAAGTAGATGCCTCATTTCCCATGATATTTCACTCCAGGCTCTAGTGCAATTCCTTGCAATTCCTAAGAAGCCAATTGTCAAGTTACCTGAAGCAGAAAGTTCAAATGAATCTTCTCTTTGGCATTTAATGACTGCTGGCAAGCAATATGCTGCTAATTCAGGCCTGACCATTGAATTCTGGAGAGCAGTGAATGAACTGCCACAGGGCAGACAGGCAGCCTGTTACTTTCATCTTCCTCTTCTGGGCAAATGTCAGCAGGAGTCACTTTCTGGCTAAGATTTTGGTTCAACAAGAATTACTGCATTGTTTAATTACCACCATTACACAGGCCTTATTTATTGCTCATCAGATACTGTTAAATGAAGGGGCAGGAGTTACTTGGTATTTTTTAAGTGTAAACAGGCTTATACGTGTGTAAAAGAGTAAAAGCTTTGCGGATTATTTACTGTATAACATCAGTGTACCAAAGCGGGGGAAAAGAGTGAGTCACTTGTTTAGCCTGTTTGGGAAGACCTCGAATCATAGTTGTCTCTTCCTGCCTTACATTTCACAGCTGTTCTGTGTTGTACAAGGAATAAGATCTTTAAATGTAATTTCATTTTGGTTGGGGGAGAAAATCTTTGGAAGACAAATATTACTAGTTTGCCCATTTTCAGGCAAGTGACTAAGAATTCAGTTGGGAATGTTTTCATTCCTTATCATTTGCAGAACATCTGTGAGTGGTTTACAGTAAAACTTGGCAGCAAACCATAAGGCATTGAATTTCCTAGATATATGGGAGATCGTTGAATGACCTAATTAGCAAAATAATGTTTTGCTTCCAATTCCATGTGCATTTCTGGAAGAGCAGGAGTACATTTTCATGTGTAGGTAACAAAATTAACTGAGACTTGCCTTTTGTAGGTATTCACGAGGGAAAAAAAATATTGGTGGCTACAGTGAGAAATTTCATAGGCATGGGTTCCAGACCTTCAAGAAAACTGTTTAATGCTTTTAGACCAGCTCCGTGAGGATTCTTGGGTATGGGGAGTGCACTGAGACACCCCCCAACTCCTGTATGCCAGTCAGGTGGTGATCATCAACATTTTCATGACATTACCTATTTCATGAAATTTGATCTTCCTGTCAGCCAGATCCTGTCATTGCACCAAGTATAGAAATTGGGAGTAGAACAACTCTCATATTTCTCAGGTGCTATGAAGAGCAGATGCAAACAGATTAACTGGATTGAAGTGATGCATTCTGAAATGGCAAAGCAGTGACATGGTACACTGAAACACTGCAATCAGGAATGCAGAAAAAGGCAGAATCTTGTGAAAATTCAGAGTGTTTCACTGAGCTCTCAGATAGAATGAACGTTCTCACCTCTGTTCCCCCATCCCTTATTTGTAATATATGAGTAGCAGCACTGGCTCACCTGGCAGGTACCATGAAGATAAATCCACTGGTTTTCAATGTGCACGTGTCACAGCATCAAGATGCATCAGTAAACAGGATGACTGAAAACAGAATACTTTCTGCATTGAAAATACCTTACACTTACCTTTATATTGGATCATACTGCTTTAATGTTTGTATCTGTATTTCTAGGTAATAAATCCAAAGAAAAAAGGAAAAAAGAAAAAGTATGTTAATTCTGGAACAGTAAGTAAATATACTTTATGTTACTGGATGTTTTTATTCTTGCTTCTAACAGAGCGCAGTTGACTTGTAATTTAACAGGATTAGAGCAGAACTTTCTATCAAGACCACAATAAACTATTTACTTTTACACAGCATTTATTTTCAGATTTTTTAAAATTTGAACAGTGTGATATAAAATTTGTCCAAGTGTGCTGTCAAGTTGCCAGTGGTTTTCAAAATAAGCTCTACCAAAATTTCAGTCAAATACTTGAAGCTATTGGACTGTACACTTTTTAATTTTTATCTGAAACATACATGGACTTGTATAAATAAATTTTCTTTTTAAATTTATCTGCTGAGCTAGAATTGTCAAAAGCTAGTATGCTTATCATGGCTAAATCAAAAAGAGTCAACAATTTTTATTACAAACAGGTTTTTTGTAAATTTATTTTGAAAGATCTGTTAGTATTGTTTGGGTTGAGAATTTCTCTTTTTTGGTTTGCATTCCATATTCTGTTCTCATGTTTATGAACCATTTGATAGAAATGCAAATATTTCCCTTCAGCACTTGCTCAGCTTTGATGTCCTAGCATCCATGATGTTCAGAACATCATTTACAAAAAAAATGAAGATAAATGTTGAGGATTGTTATATTGGAAAACCTAATCAGTTGTAAGAGATGTTTTTTGTAAACACATCCACCATGTGGTTTTTTTCCACATGAACAGTTCCACTAAAGTCAGTAGGGCTACTTTCATGCTGAAAAGTAGCCTTGAAGGAATGTTTTGACATCCTTACATTCTTGTCTAAGTGTGTTATCAGTGAGAAAATAAAAACTTATTTCTCTACCTTTGCTTTAAATTATGAAAAATTGGTGGAAGCAGCTTGCCTGTTAAAATTTACCATACAATCAAACCCTAATTCATTAGGTAATTTATTCTTTGCTAACATATTCCTTTTACTAAAATCTGTCATGTTAAAATCAAGTTCTGTTGCATTAAATTAGTGAGTTAGAAACTTATGTGAAGTGGTTCTTTTCAACCAGTGATAAAGGTGTGCTCAAAATTTTAAGTATGGAATCTGGCTTAGGGTATGGAAGGACAAAAAAATGTATTTCACATTCAATGTTTGTGTTGATTTTGGTTTAAATACTTTAACATCTTCACAAGTATCTGTCTACATTTGAAAAAAACATATTTTATTCATGTTTGAACAGGCAAAATTTCTTCTTTACTTCAAATTCATCAAAATTTCCAATAAACAGTTGTTAGCCATTTTCTTTCCTTTTTCCTTCTTTACCTTTTGTTCTTCCTTCTCCTCTGTTGGTTTTGTAAATTCTTTTTGATATCAAATCTCTGTCCCTATTTGCCCTTACTTCTAGTAGTCCTTCAGGGTTCCCTTCTGCTTCTCCACATGGTCACTTTCTTATGTGTTTGCCTGCAGTTTTGTTTTTCTTGTCCTCATCATTTACCCAAGATGTTCTTTACTCTGCAAGTTTTTAAATTTTCGAGCCAGGCACCAAGATGATAATTTTCGTTAATAGGAGATAGAATTCTGCAGAACTTACAGTGGATATAAATCATTGACTGCTATCTCACTACAGCATTTAAGGACTATGTGCATAGTGTGCACATCTCAGTTTATTATTACTTAAGGGGTTATTTTAAATTCAGACAGTCAATTTACATACTAGGCAGAAGTGTTTCAGAATATATAGTTAGTTTTAAGCAAAGCCTAGTAGGGAAATAAAAAATTCAGTGCATGAAACTTGAACCATTGATAAGTAAATACTTTGGCCACGTTGGGAGTAGTTTATTTCCATTTTGGGACTTTTAAAATCAGATGCAGTGAAAATCCTTGCTTAAATTAATTAGGAACAGGATAACCATCTGTAAGAACAGATCAACCATTAATATTATTGTGTCCAGTGGCAAAAAGCATAGAAATTTTGGTCTTTTTTGCAAGGCTGTGCTACTGATAGCCTAGTATAGCATTGTTATGGTCTTCTGTTCTCAGCTAGAAGGGTGATTTGGTGATTTTAAGCTTAATCACTCAGTCACATAGAACTGTGATAAAGAAATGGGATAGAAGCCAGAATTACTACCTGTAATCTCATTCTGAGTCTAAGTTTACAACATAGCAGTATTTTCAGTTTTTATATTTTGCTGCAAGTGGACATAAAATTCTCTGATAGACTTCCATTCCCTTTTTTTTCCTTGTATCTTTATTCATGGATTTGCTCTGAGTAGTTACTTAAGCAATTTTCACTGACTGCCTGCTGCACTTATATAGTGAGAGAATTTATATAAATAAAATTAAAATATTTTTAATTCTTTGCTTCATAAATATTACTCAATATATGAAGATTTTAAGTGCTGGATCTTTTCCACTGGAATTTATACCTCTGTGACTTGATTGCTGAAAATGCCAGTAACACCTTCAGGTCACTCTGTGTTTTGGATCTCTGTCATTTCTAAATTATAAAATCTGGGACTGCTGAAATTTCTTTCTGTTGCAATTATGTATATCTATATATAGATAGATATATGTGTATACATATATATACACATATACTACTTTGAAATATATATATATATTTCCTATATGTGTATACTTTACTAGATAACTGGATTCTAGGCTTGCATTAATACTCAGTACTGCCTTTAATGTGAGATGAGTAATTACATAAATACTTGTAATGGAGTTCTTCAGACAGTGTTAAACTGCTCATAGAATAGATTCATTATCATATACCCTGTAATCTTCAATTGTAGGTGTAGTACACAGAAATCAGAAAACATATATGTGGTAATTTGCTCTGGAATACAATCTTTTGCCCCTAACCTTCTCTTAAATTAAAAAAGGCAATTATGGACTTCTCAATCTGTCTGTTCCCTTTCAAGAGCTGCCTACTGAAATTATTTAATATCTTTTTTAATCTTCTTTTTTCCCTTAATACTGTAGGAAATTACATCCTAAGGACAGAGCTTGAAAAACATTGTGCTTATGTGTCTACTTGTTCAACTGGGAAACACACAATTCATGTCTGACTCTCTTTTATTTGCTTTCAGGTAACATTGCTTTCCTTCCTAATTGAAACAGAAGTTTCATTCCTTGACTATATTAAAGGCGGGTATGTGATTAGCAACAAACCTTTTTTGTTTTCACAATTTCTTTATGGCTCTCAGTAGCATCTGTAAGGAGCTTTATTATTTCCTTATTTTAGGGGCTGTACTTTCCTACATAAAGCATGCACATAGTTAGTAAATTATGGAATTTTGCTTATACTGTTGGAATTGGAGTTGATACTAAAACACTGAGAAAGAGTGACCTCTGATCAGCCAGGGAAAATTTGATTAAACAAAAGGGAATTATCTATATGATATTAAATTATTAAAATGCTATCTATTTCTTCCGATTATACTGAGATTCGGTGTATTTAATACTGGCATTTATTTAGAGCTTTTCCCCTTCAAAGGCATTTTTTCAATACTAATTAAAATTTTTAACATGTTAGATTTCTCATTTATCATCATTTTTTCTAAAGGGAAGTAGAGACAGAAGTATCAAATGTCTTACCCTAGAAGATGTCTGGAAATGTGACCAAATCTGAAAAATTCCTGGCTCTTAATATCCCTGCCAGAACACTATACTTCTCTATAATAAATGGAAATTTATTATGCATTCCTAGGCACTTACTTTTGGACTTTTGGGGCATAAAGTCTGAGTATACATTCCACATGTTTTTTAGAGCTTTGATTACCTGTGAAGAAACAAGTTCCTTTTTTTTCTTTTCTTTTTTTTTTCTTTTTCTTTTTTTTTTTTTTTTTTTTTTGACATCTTCAACCAGAGTTCAGTGGAAATAAAAAAGAAGTCTGTGCTGTGTTTTGACAGTAGCTATATAAAGCTTTGGTCCCAGCAGTGGCAGTCCTACATTCCTGTTGTGGACTTTGACAGAAGTTGGAAATGCCCATCCATCCATGTTTGCCAGAAATCTCTATTGATTGAAGTCTGTGTATGCACAATCATGGAGAAACAGTCTTGCCTCTGGTGCAGCTGTTTCCTTTGAACTGTGTTGTACAAATATGCCATGACCATCCTATTCCCCATTCATTCAAAATTCATCTCTACAGAAAGAGCAGGTATAAGGAACTGAGGAATTGGTTGTCTAAATTTGAAAAGAAAATTATATAGGGGCTGCTTATGTAATCTCTTCAGGGTGGTCTATCACATTCCTCACTGAGATGTTACAATAGAAGTTAATAAACCTAATTATCTACATTCTTCAGAAAAATCACATAAATTTTGAATACAGTAATATTGTGTTGTTCTTACTGATATTTTGTTCATATCTCATTAACTGCAAGTCAAAGAAGATTTGTGATATTAATAAATTCCACTTAAAACTTTTTTCTGCTCTTTTTACAAAAAAAAAATCAGTAGAATGCTCAGTGTTTAAAAGTATGAGCAGTAATACTTACTTGATTATTTTATATAGAATCTTTTTTAGTGATTCGTACAATTATTTCTATGTACATGCCAGTGAAAACTGTAGAAGTATTTGTATAAAATCTTACCTTTCTTTCTGCAACATATGCAGTTATGTAAACATGACAAGGAGGCTCAGACTCAGAGTTATTTTCTAGGCTTCTCCCCTCCTCTGTTTGTCTCTTTTAATATTACTATGTATCAGTTAAAGTCCGGTTGACAAATATTTGAAGGAAAGGGAAAGAGAAGATTTTGTCATTAATCAGTCTGTTTTCCCGTCATGTCCTCCAAAACTGTTTTTTTAAGTTTCCTATTTTTCTTCCATTTAGATAGTCAAGAGATAGAAAGCACTGATTCTGCAATAGGCACAATAACATATTTGCTCTTTCATAAGTGAGTGCTTATAAAATGCTTCATGTTCAAAACATTCATTGTCATTCGTTTGAGGTGTTTAGAATTAATTGCAGGTGTCATGGAAATCTTGACAGCTTTAACAAATTATGAGTACAGTATTGATTTCATTTATGTTTGGAGTCTGCATCTGTTTAATTGGCATATTCCATTACCAGTATCATCTATATGACTGTTGCTTCCTGCAAGAACTTTGGAGAATGAAATCGAGGTTTGTCCATAAACTCAGATTCCGTTTTACTCTGTAAGACTGGATTTTATAGCAGTATGCAGAAAAGAGAAAGATGTCTCTTTTGCATCTGAATATTACATCAAATAGCCCCATCTTAATACTTGGTTTTTCTTTACATCTTGATACTTAATCTCATATTTTGCCACACCAACCTTCCCACATTTAAAGTACATATGTTGTGCTAAACATAATGTATATTTCAAAATTACATTTCTCCTGCTGCTTAATACAGCCCCAGTTAGTAACATATTTTTATCAAAACACCTCCAAATAGATTAATAAGTTCAGCAATGTAAGGGATACAGTCTTGGAAAGGAATGCAATTGAATTTACGGGAATGACTGTCAAACCTAGTTTAGTATCTACTCTTTTTTTGTTGTCTGGAAGGAAGACCAGAAGCCACAAAGCTCTGAGACTTAGTGGACTGAAAAGATATTTCTGTCCAGAAGTTTCTAGTCTGTTTGACTTACTGGAGTATGTAGTGAGCTAGTTATTTGTAAACCAGTAAAATTCAGGAGCTAAATCCTTTTGCAACTGAAATATCTTGTCATCTCTTCTGTCCCAGTTTAGTGGAAGATGAGAGGAAATGTTTTTCTCCATCATGTTAAAAGCCCAACCTTCATCCAGGTCTTTAGAAATGAGCACCCATACATTTTTTGGATCCAAAAGGATTTGGACACATATTTTTATCTGAACTGTATTGAATTGTTGATGGCCAAAAGGGAAATTCAGATCTCCTTTCATGACAGCTGTTTTAATCCAGGCAGTACACTATCCACTGTGATGGGGGGCGTGTTTGCTGTTCACTGGAGAACTGGCATGAGGAAGTTACAAAGCAAGGGCTGCCATAGCTAGGTATTTTGGAAGCTGTGCCATGTGTTTCTTGTATCCTTGGAGACTTTTAAGAAGTAATAAAACTATGTAAGAGTAAGATCTTGAAGAGACTTTATCTGCAAAATCTTCTGTATATTGTTACAACAATATAACAATTTGGCTCAACAAGCATCTGCAAAGGGGAAATTATAAGTCACACTGGGGGTTTAGATGCCATGGAGAGGATGCAGCCTCTTGGTAGAATTAGTTGCTCTGCCAGCTCTGTTGCAGAGTTCTGTGCAGTAAGTGGTCCTCAAACCTTCAACTGCTCCCCCCACTGCTGACAGACCAGCTGGTTGTCATTCTGAAGCCACAGGGGGAACTGCATGATTCCTTCCAATGTACTGTTTAAAAAACCCTAATCAAGCCTAGTCAAAAACTACATTCAGGCTTAATTCGTTCCCTTATGTATATCAGTACTGATGGAACTCATAGTAAAAGATGACAGATTTCACTTTGTTCTCTCTGTGGCTGTGAGGTGAGAATTACTGTTCCTTTTAAGATACTTCCTTCATTTCTTGTGGTATACAGGAATATAGGGTAAAATCATCTGTCCCATTTCAAGTAGATCATGTATTTCTATACTAACTAAATTATGGCAAAGTAATAGTGATCTGTGCAGCACTGAATCCATAAGGCACATTGCTGTTTGGGTATTCCACCTCAGCTGGGAGAGGACATCTTGCATGACCAGGCTTAAAATATGTCCAAGATAAAATCAGTATTACTGTTAAAAGGATTTAATAATATTTATGGCAGTTAAGTTCCTATTAATGATTATTTAGGTTTTTTAATTTAAAAAAGCATGATGGAGTCAAGTAACTGTTTTCAGCATGTTAATAAGTTAGTGTTGTGTAACCCTTAGCTTGAACCTTATATAAGAGTATTTTCAGTGTTTATTTCCTCTGTTAGAAAGTCAGTGTCCTACAGTTTGTCCACAAATGATGTTACAGTCTCTTGTTTATTTTTCTGTACAGCAGTACAACTATTTATAAAATTTGTGTTTGCTTTTTTGGCAGAACCCAAATCAATTTCACGGTCGCTATTGATTTCACAGCCTCCAACGGTAAGAATAAAAATAAATTGCTTGTGTGTGTTTGTGCTGTGTTAGTTTTAAGTGAACATATGTGTGTTTTTGTAACAGTATTCAGCTGGCACCACCTGGACTCGAGATCCCATTTTGCTGAGCAACAGATGAGAGGCCGATTCCTTGTCTAGGAAAGCAGGACAAACAGAACAGATAAAAGTTGGAAAAGCTACATATAAAATTTAATAGCCAGAAGCTGTTTGAAAATATCTGTGTAGTTTTTAATTATTGTTATACGGATTTTATAACTGCTGGCAGAAAACTTAGAAGAACCCGTTGAGAAGGGCCAAAGAGTTCCAGGAAGAGCGAGACTGAAGTGGGGGGAAGCAGAAATAAGTTGTGGTCCTACTCCAAAGCTGCTTTCAGAATGTCATAATGCTTTTGTAAATTTTGCCTTTAAAGTGTATAAATTGCACAAATCTGTAAGTCTCTTGCTACTCTTCTCTTTCAATGCTGAAATACAGCAACTTCTGCTAAAATCTATTCAGAACTACTGAAAAATTACTACTTTTAAAATTTATTCAGAACACTGCGTTTTCACCTGATACAACTTCTTAAGAGAGAAAATTCTGACATGATTCAGTTTTAAAGTAAATCTGATCCTTGTTTTAACAGGTAACCCTTCACAGCCAACTTCACTTCACTACATGAATCCCTATCAGTTGAATGCTTATGGCATGGCACTGAGAGCTGTTGGTGAAATAATTCAGGACTATGATAGTGATAAAATGTTCCCAGCTCTAGGTTTTGGAGCTAGGCTTCCTCCAGATGGAAGAGTATCACATGAATTTGCACTGGTAAGTAAATAAATACGTGTTTTTACAATTTCTTTACTACAACAGAATTTTGGGATTTAATGTTGTAGTCTTAAAAACAGAGAATGTGCTAAGTCTTCTGTGCTAACTCTAAATAGTTGTTTCAAAAAATTTTTAATCATAGTAAAGTTACTTCACTTGAAGTTATGGCGAGAAATCTGTAGTCAAGTCCCTGTAGGCCAAAAATTGTAATAAAGAAAAGTAATAATCTTTAACCTTGGCTGTAGCATCTTGAGAAACAAGTGCTTTAACGATTTCAGATTGAAGCTAATCTCTCTAAAGAAGCAAATGAATCATGTTCCCAGATAATATTTCATTATTAATTTTATTCTGTCTCATTTTCTGGGATCTCTATCTTTACAAGCTCCTAGTTCAGAGACATAGAGATATCTAAGTGGACTAAAAGATGAGTTGATAAAAATAGATCTGATTGGTCCATGGGTCAGTTAAATTGCAAGCCCAAAGTCTACCAGGATTTGCCAGAAAGGTTGATCTGGTATAGCTGATGCCTGTAATTAGTGTTGATATTTTATCTACTTGCTTATTTTGAGGTTTTTGTTTTTCTCAGAGTAGGATAAAGTTATCAGCAAAGGCAGGTATATCAAGGGAATTCTAATCAATAGCATCAAAGACGTGGCAGAAGATTGGTGACTGCAGCTGTGTGTTTCTTCTGTCAGCCTGTGCCAGCCAAGAGGGCAACGTATCTTACTTACCTCAGGGAAAGGTTTTCCACATAGGTAGTAATTTTAAACAGGTGCAATTGCAAATATTTAAATTGCAGACTTTGGACTTTGTATAGCAAGCTCAAATATATTGATACATTTTTCAGTTTTAAGGGTGTTTCTAAAATTAATTAAGTTAAAAATATCACGATGGCTCATAAATTACAGAAGAAAAAGCACCATATGCATACATATATGTGTGTATATTTCCTTCCTCCATCTATAAACATATACAGGCGTCTCCCACGTAATGCTAAGTAGTATTTTCACATCTCTCTTTTAAAGTGTTAGACAATTTCTGTCAAAAATCTCCTTTGGTTTTATAGATTCCCAGGCAAGTATACTTTACCTCAGAATGAGGTACTGGCACACTAAGCCAATGAGGTGTTGACATATGAAGGAGAGTAGGATGGTTTGAATGATTTTGAAGCTTACATAGATCATTTCCATGGTCTGATATTTGTCTGGAATTCTGCTTTTATGTTTGTATTGCCATCTGTAAGTAGGTAACCTCATTAAAGAATCATTATGGAAAAAGGTAGTAAAATGCCTACCCTAAGAATTTACAGTACCAGCCATTTTGTGGGCTCCCAAAGAGTAAATTCCTTTCCTCATTTATTTATACCATGTCAATTTTTTTTTTCAATTCGGAAATATTGGGCCAAAACAGTGAAAAATTAATTGTTTACCTTGCACTCTTAAAAATGTATGAACCTCAGGATTTGGCTACCATTTCTTTTTTTTCACATTTTTAAAAGAATAAATCATTGAGCCTGAACTGTGCTCCTAAACATGCTTCCAGATTTGCATCTGACCTCTAATACATACTTTAAACCCACACAGGGACATGCCTGCTACTGTTGTATGTTTGAAGGAGAGTTTAATTACACTAAAATTGGTATCTATGTCTAGGAGCCAGTTCTAGTGGTTCAGACTGCTGAGGCTGGTAGAACCTCCTTACCTCAGCAGTTAACACTCACAAGCAGACAAGGACATACACTGGGCATTTGTAGCAAACTCTCTGAATAGATCCTTGCTTAGGTCCTTTTAAAAATGTACACTGGGTAGTGTTCATTAACCTACATAATTTTTACTTCATTATTACTTATAGTGATTAATCATCTCTTGTTTTCATTAGAATGGAAACTCTCAAAATCCATACTGCCATGGAATTGATGGTGTAATGGAGGCATATTACAGGAGTCTAAAATCTGTACAGCTTTATGGACCAACAAACTTTGCTCCTGTAATTAATCATGTAGCCAGGTAAGCATCACAACAGGTGCTGTGCAGAAACTTCTTCATGTCAGAACAACTACTACATATAAAAGGCTGACAATAACAGAGAAGGGTGTTTATTGACAGCTGTTTTGTTCATTCAGTCCCATGATTACCTTGTGACTTTGGGTAGGTTTGAAGACCATGTGCTGGTATTATGCAGAATTTAATTGCTCATTAAAAAGAAATACAAATGATCCAGTTGACCAGGCTGAGTCAAAATCTGACTAAGGAAAGAAAATTTTTGTCATGTCATATTCCCTTTTTGTCCTTTAGAGCACAGAATTATTGCTTCACAGAAAATACATGCATCTATCAAAAGAATTTATAAACTCTGGAGGTTTTTTAGGTGTAAATATAGTTTCTCTAACCCCTAAATGTCCCAAACGCCAACAAAATCTTCCAGGTCTCTCTATGCCAACAATTCCCAGCTGGTAGTGGCACTTTCAAGGCAGTGATACAGTTGTCACCACTGGGAGCCATGGTGCTGTTATGCAACACCTCATCTAACTCCTCAAAGCAAAAACCTTCCTGTGTTTATAGAAGTTTCTTAAGAAGGATAATGTTGCCTTATTTTGGCAGACAAGATCTTGACCTATAATCTTGAGCTCAAGACCGTGGCAGTATAATACCTCCCTGAATTTATATAGGAAAGTGATGTGGCTTAGGTGATTTGCTGAATAGATTTTATTTTATTTATAGACACGAAGTACCACTGGTTACAAAATAAATAAGTAGGGATATGTAAATCATTGTACTGGTAATGTTTTATTTATGAGCTTGCAAAATAGCCAATTTTAACAGCAAGACATATTTATATACTATCTGTTTTGCTGTTAGTTCTCTAGACCAGCAGAAAATAATTCGCAAATTCTGTGCAGCAAAGAATTTTCTGTGCCCCCTAGCACGGCTAGATAGCTGATTTGAGCTATTTATCACTAAGGTTAGTTGTTTTGTCTTCAGATCATACCATTAAAATTATGTACGTGTATATTACATTGCTTGTCATCTGAGAGTAGCTGTCTCTAATCTTTCCTTTGACATGATATCTTCATATGAATTTTTGCATATGTCACATATATGTGACACTCAGTGTCTGCATTAGCCACATTATCTGGAAATCTAACCCAACAATTTTTCTGGCTCTTTCTTTTTCTTCAGAACTGGTCATAGCAGCTGAGATGCTTGACTCAGAACTCGGCAATTTATCTCAAGCCTGTTGTTCATTACAAAAATTGAAATTTTTGATCCAGTGTTATCAAAGCATTGGAATAAAATGAGTTCTTTTTCTCACCAGTTGTTTTTGAGGACAATTTGCCAATTTTTGCACAATAACAGAAGACTATCCACCAGTATTAGCAGTTTTTCCACTGAACTTTTGTCTAAATATCAGGTTGTTGCAAACTTTGGGAGCTCCTCCTGGTAGCAAATCGTACTGCATTACAATGGGAAAGCTCAGCGTCTTCACAAGGATTTCTACTGTATGATCATGGCTAGAGCAATCTATGTATCAGTCCTGTTCTCAGTAACACCATTTTCCTTCAAGGTTCAGTTTCTTGATTATTCTCATGACTCGCATAGACACTGCCCTGCATTACTCTTTGAACCTACCTTCAGCCTCAAAGAAATTCTTCTTTCCACATCCCTCCTACTTAAAAGAATGCCTCTGATGAAATCTCTTTAAACTATGTCAGATACTACTATCCTGTTGCGATCTTGGTATTCTTTGGAAACTCTTTGGGCAGATAATGATTTTTTTATCCTTTTCCCAGTTTATTTAAATTACACCAGATTCAACTTGGTGTCCTATCTCATCTCCCCTCCTCATATAAGATCTTTCTTGCAAAAGACTTCTGGATGTTTTAGTCTGTGAAAATTTTTAAATAACCAGATTTCTGTTCCATTTCTTCAGTGTAGGTATGTAGACAGTGTTCAGTGCTCAGGTAGGATAATAATGTTTATTTTACACTCTCATCACACCTTGTCAATGCAATCATCATTGAAAAGTTTGTAAGCATTGTGGAGAAGATAAAAGAAGTCTGTGCATGGCAATGAAAATGCCTTCCATGCTTGGTCTTGCTAATCTCAATATTTAACTATCAGTCCCTACTGCCAGCATGCAAATAGGGGGTATCCAACAGGTTCACTGCTTGTATGGCTTCTTTACTCATCTGTATCCTTAGGAGAGAGTGGAAGATGGTGAGGTTCTGTAAGTTAGTTGGAACTTTCTCCAAACTCTCATACTGTTGTGACTGCAGCATTGTATTTATCAGAAGAACTTGCTTGCCAGTGCACTGTTATCATCAGAGAATTTTGTAAGCATATACAAGCATCATGGCCATCACTGAACATACTCTGTTCAGTGAACCAGGCCTTTCATATTCAGTGACCAAAAAATAGTGAGTTCTTTGACAGTCATAGTAGGTATTTCAGCATATGCTCAAAAGTATTCCTGTGGCAACTAGCTTTTTTCTTTTACTGTTCTCTATACAACTCACTGCTCAAGGTTTTACTTTTTGACTTCTTCACAGCACCAAGAGCCTTCATAAAAGAGGGAACTGTAGTGGCTGTGAAGCAGCAAACAGCTTCCTACAAAAAAAAAAGTTCTTCTGTTCAGGCCATAGAATTTAGTGAGGCTGTTTGGACTCAGTCTCTTTCAGGACTTTGCAAACCTTCAAAAGCTGCTCATTTTCAAAGAGTAGTTGCTTGTTGGGTCTTTCGACTGAGGTGGGAATGGCACTGGGTGTATTTTATCTTACATTCCTGTACAGCTCAAGGGGAAGCTTGACTCTTGAAAAAAAGGACATCTGTAGGTGGTGTAAAAAAATTAATATCTAAGCCAGGATTGCAGGGTGCATGTTCAGCCATTTTACAAACATGCACATAAATGTGAACTGTAAATCTGCAATCATGGTCAACAGTAAGTAACCTGGATTTGTAAGGGAAAAAACCAAAAAACAAACAAAAGAAAAGCACCCACACAAAAAGAGAAAAATATGCAACATGTTGATTCCTGTTAAGTTTTATTTGTGCTAAAAACCCAGCCATTCAGTATTCATGTATACCCTTCATACAAAGCTATGTACCCCATAGGTAATACCTGTTAAACAACTTAGGCTTTCTAACATCTCATGGTTCTATAAAGCACATTCTGTCCATGCTCTTTTTGGTAGTGGTGCAGTTCTCATTTTTCACTGATGCAACACATGCAGATTATCAATATTGTATTAGTTATGTTTTTTCATTGCTCTCATTTAAAAGAAGAATGTCTGGTTTAGTTATGAATATCTTTACTTTTGAAATTCACTGTGTTATGTTTGTTAGTCCCTGGTAGTCAAATTTTACAAATACAGCTTGTTTTCATATTAATTCCTTTTATAAAGAGGGTTTTTTTACTATTACAATGTTGGTTTTTCTTCCCTTAGGTATGCTGCTTCAGTAAAAGATGGCTCCCAGTATTTTGTTCTTCTCATTATTACAGATGGAGTTATATCTGATATGGCTCAGACAAAAGAATCCATAGTGAATGTAAGTTTTACTGAAAGTGTTGAAATTATGTTTCTAGAAATTCTTATTTTAGGCAATAAAGTGAATGGATTATTACTTCAGGGGCTAGAGTTGTTCCATCAGTACCCTTTTTTTTACCAAACAGGAAAAGGGTTTTATGCATAAATATGAAAAGAAAGCAGAAGTTGAACTTAAGCTAATTAGATAGTGTTCTGTGGTAAATGATACTCTTTTCTCCAACACTGTCTATTTTTTATGATTTTCCTCATCTACTTCTTGCCTCCTCCTTCCTCGTGCACATCCCACCATGCACTTTTGCATAGTAAACTCTTTTCTATCTTTGTCATAATTGCAGACAGCTTTGATCCCCACACTTTTTAAAAACTTTAAAAAGTCCCCAACTTTCTGATCCTCAATAGCAAGCATACCAATCATCTGATTTCCGTCAAAACAGTCCCCTAAAACTCTGTAAGTTCCTTATTTCTTAGTTTCTACGTTATTTTCAGTATTTTTCTCTTCAAAACTGCTATGTGTATAGGTAATATTCTACATTATGAGTAGGCTCTATTGTGTTTTTGCCTGTGGGAGATTTCAGATGAAACTACACACAGAAACACTCCTAGACATGGTTGGAAAAGATCTCTACCAATAGTTTTTAACATACCACAGTGGATGTAGTTAACAGCAAAGGGATGAGTTGAAAAGCCTACATTAAAGTACTTTAGCATCATGGCCAAGTGAATGGTGTAGAATTAGGTGGCATAGTTTTGAAGTACTACTATCACTACCTCCTGTAGAGATTTGATGCTATTGCAGTTTATGTGGTGCTCATGAAAATACTGCCCCATATTCTGAAAATGTTTTGCCTTTCACTGGGGAGCAAGATGCACTCAAGTGCCAGCCTGCAGCACGTGCACAGAATCTGTGTAATAATAAGCTTGGAAATTAATTCTCTAGCCGAGCCTAGAAGTTTGAAACATAATTTCTTTTAGATGAGCTGCTTTTAGGTGACAAAAAGGCTCAGTGGAGAAAAAGGAGCAGCTCTTGATTCTGACTCACCCTTCCATGTGAAGTCTGTGCATAAGAGACCAGCAAGTGCAGTCAGCTGATATCTTGTAAGATTAATTCATTTGCCACTAAGACATACAGAAAAACCTTGTTTTAGTAATAGTTCTTTTCAAGGAATAATGACTGTTAGTCTACAACAATGGAAGCACAGCAGATGTGTTGTTAGCTTGGAATAAGTGGAAGTTAGGGAACATTTGCTGTCTTGGTTTTTTATGAAGATGCCTTCATTTTTCTGCACATTTCTGGATGCGTGAGCACAGTATACCATGACAGAACTAATTAATGCTATTCAATTCAGCAGTTTTTCAGTCTTAATAATATCCATAATACTAAAAAGGGCAATGATGTCCAAGAAACTTGATGTATATAAAACTCAGAGTGTATTTTTATTTTTCACATTAATTGTGCTTTTAGGCATCTTTCTCATTACAGCAAATATGTCAGATACATTCTGTTTTACCAAACTGCTTAAAGGTTATGCTGTCATTCAGGAAATGCCAACACTTAAGTTTACATGCAAAAGTTTAACTCTTTGTCTTTATGCTGTCCTTGCCACTTACTGTTTCATATTTCGTTGTATCACATAATTCTATGTCAGTGTGAATAGGAATCTCTTTAAAGGATACTTCCTTTACAATCAAGAAATAACATTCTAGAAAACATCTAAGAAACAGAAGGTCCTGTTCTAAGAGATCAGAAGGTGTACATCTATGATTTTTTTGAGATCAGAAGGTGTACATCTGTGGTTTTTTTGAGATCAGAAGGTGTACATCTGTGGGTTTTTTTGACCAGTGTATACTCCTGTTTAAAGTGACTGTAGACATTTTACAGTTTATCGGAATATCTCAATAAGCAAGAGAATTATCAGAATTATCTCAGGAAGTTGTCAACCCTGACATTTTCTGAGTGTTCTTTGGTTTTAGCTGATATCTTCTTCATCAGAGGCAAATTCATGTTATTTCTATAAACTGATGTTACAGGGCAGGAGAGTCCAATATTTAAGATAGGGTCCTTGTAATTTTAAATGTCACAGAGTTTATTCAGGGAAAGCCAGATATCATCTTTGAATGAAAAAGATAAAGTAAAAGTAAAAATCTTGCCACAGGCCAATTCTATTTCTTGCTTGTCTGTGGCATGGATGATTGACTAAAGTAAAATTTCATTAATGTAATATACATATTTCTCAAATATATTATTTATTTTCTTTTAAAAGTTGACGTAAGATCAACATACAAAATAGTGTCCCATAGTTGCAAGCACCTATGTAATATCAAGAAACAGCAAAGCACATTTAAATGCATGTCAGACTGTTATTAGGTACATATTTGCAATTACTGTCAGTTTACAAAAGTTTCTAAGAGAAATTTGTCCTCTTAGTTGTCATATTAGTATTAAATGCTAACATAGTTTGTTGTCGTTAATTAGCATCCTATATGATTCAAAAACTTGGTAATGAAAAAATAAAATAATCATTTCTATCTTCATCCAAGATGCTTTGTGCCACATAAGCAGTTTACACCACTCAACATTTTAGGGGCAAAGAATTGTTCTTTAAAACCTAATTTCTGTGTGTTTTTTGTTCACTTTGTTCTCAGATCTCATATTATTGGCAGAGGTTATGTAATGCGTTAAACCTCTTTTTCTTCTTCTTTCGAAGGCTTCAAAACTTCCAATGTCCATAATTATAGTGGGGGTAGGACCGGCAGAGTTTGATGGTAAGTGTTCTAGTGTTTTTTCTAATTTTTTTTTATTTAATATTTGCTTACATTTTAGTAATGTGTGGCTTTTCAAACAAATACTGGTCTTTAAAAGAACATTACATGAAGTGAGGAGTGAGTGCTGTTGGCATTTCCAGCTGCATTGATTGATTGGTAACTCAGTGTGATTACAAGCTACCATGTGGAGCTGTGTAGCCCCTCAGGCTCTCTGTTCAAGTCAGAACCATATGGGGGCTCAGCATTTACAGTAAAGGAAGTATACTCAAGAAATGTTAAATTTCTTCAACACAAATATTTAGATGGCTCACGAAGTGTCAGTTGACTGGAAATATTGATCTTACTGCAATAATAAAATCTTGAGAAAAATGAATGCATTTGAGGTGATCTGGATTAAACAGAGTTTCACTTGGTAACAGGAGTGAGCCCTACTGTGCAGCAGCATTGACAGAATATTACAGCAGGAGAGAAATTACTAGGTTATTTACATATTCTTTCTATGATATTCTGGAACACCATTCTGTGTTGCAATAACTAAGCTGCTTCCATTATTTGTATTAATTTTTTAAGTATGTATCACTGCACTGTGGAGTGCAGACATTGTGTGTGTCTGTTCCTCAAAGTCCTAAATCCTTTCTTTTTAATTCCAGTACATCTGGTTAAACAGTATGCCTTCTACTGTACATGAAATATAATTAGTACTACTACCACAGATGTTTAGTGCTGACTAATGACTGTACCTATTAATTTTTGTACAAATACTCTAAATGTGGGAAAAAAGAGGGAAAAATAAGACAAAAATGTTTTATTTAAAATATATTTTATTTTATTACAAGCATTATTCGTATGCTGTTTGGCAAGTGGTATATTAGTCATAATTTTAAGTATCTTATTCCATGAAGAAACTGTCCAGGTGAACACTTACACTTCAGATGATTGTATGCCATAATCAGTGAGATAAGACAGTTTATATTCATAAATGCATATGATGGAAATTTGTAAACTTCATTTTTACTTCTGAGAATTCCAGCATGGTCCTGTGTTACTTACCATTCTCTCACCCCTCCATTGAATTTTCCCTTTCTCCCTTTGTCTAGTCCTTGGATTTGCCCAGGGTCCCTTTCTCATTCAGGACATGTTCTTAGGTTGTCATCCCTCCCCCTTTCCTGAAGCTGGGATTCTGTTTGTACGGCAGTTTGCACTTTCCATCTTTGGAGCCACAATCTTCAGATCTCCCTGTTCCCTAGATCTCCAAGCCCCTGGGGTTACCAGAGGGATTCTTAAAAGACTGAAGCTTGGGAAGATGACACATTTGGCAGAGCTTTACTTAAAGGATGTGAGGATGTGACTACAACAGGTCACAAAGGGAGCATTTTTGCCCAGTATTCTGTATCTGACATGGCCGTGGGTAGTTTTCCTAGAGAATGTTAAGAAGAGTCTAAGCAAATATGATACTTCCCTGAATACTGTTTTTAGGTTGAAATTTCCTGGGCAGGATGTGCTTTATGTCTATTTTGGAATTTTTTTTGTGGAACTCCTTCAAATACTTGTTCAGGGTCCTAGTTTGAACACATGTACACTTTTGTAACAGCATCATCAGGCAACATGCAGATGTACTGATTTGTTTCTTTGAACAAGTATACTCTGTTCAGCTTGGCTCCTGGTAGTGTCATTTATACTTTCTAGTTCTTGCTTCAGAAGAGCTAGGTTTTGATGTGCTGGTTTCAGTGAATTTAGCCCAGTTCATAAACCCCTGAGGAGCTGAGATGCTTTGGTTTTGATAGTGTAAACTGAAAGAGGGTTTGTAGAATTGCAGATCCAACATCTGAGCAACAATCTGAGATCCCAGATCTATCCATTTTAACACTGACAAGAGAGCAGGTACATCTTTGTACCTAGAATAGCTTCCAGGTATCTGGACAACAGAGCTTTCCTGTATCCTGCACAGAAGATACAAGAAGAACTGCCCAATAAATGTAATATTTTTTAAAATACTCTTCATTCCTTAGCATTAGAAGATACTGCTTTTTCAGTGTGAATTATTACCTCTTTGTGCTGTATCCTCTGATATCTTCAGCAACAATAGCTGCTGAAGATTAATTTTTCTCCATCTCTGAAACTATGTATATATATATATATATATATAGTGTTAAAAAAACAGATATCCTTGCTGTTTTGAGAGATTAAAGGATAAAAACTTTGTCATAGTCTGTTCTTTTCTAAAGGTGACAGTAAAGATAAAAGTATGTATTGTCACAATGAGAAAGTGCAAAACAGTTACAAAACATAATGTATTTTCTGATTCAAATGATCTTAACAGAGTTACCTAAAGAAGAGTTGTTAGTTTTATTGCTCAAAAGTGTAAGTTCTCTGAAATGTTTCTCAGTAAGATGATTTTGTTGTGTACCTGAACTCATAGGTGGGGTTTTTGTTTGGTTTTTTTAAGCTATGGAAGAACTGGATGGGGATGTAGTGAGGATTTCTTCAAGAGGAAGATTTGCAGAAAGAGACATTGTACAGGTGAGAAAGAAAATATATCATAAGTAGATTTTACTGTTCCTTTTTGTTTTAAATTCTCATTTCTATCTATATTCCCACCTTTCATTTTACCTTGGCACTGACATACTTTGTCTTGAGGTGTTTATAACAAGCTCAGAAATTCCCTGTGATATCTCTAAGCCTTTTAATAACACATAGTAGTGGATCTGCATTTGTTAGGAAATGGCCTCTAACTGGCAGGATGCTCTTATAAAGTGTTGGTGTTATACAGCCATGGAGAAGAGCTGGCTTTGGAAAATTTAGAGAAACATGATCTTTCTAGAGAAAAATGGTATCTGTCTAATAGTAAATCTTACATGGAAGCCATATATTCCTGGTAGTGGCTGAATACATTTATAAAATAGAGTATTTAAAGTGGGAAGAGACCTACAACAGACAACTTGTGCAACTGCCTGGCCACTTTAGTACAGGGCTGACTAAAAATTAGAGCATGTTAATAAAGGCATTGTCCAAATGCCTCTTAAACACTGACAGGCATCCTTAGATTCAAACCTTACCTTAAATCTGCCATTTCTTCTTCCTCCTTTATTTCTCCTATTTGTCAAACTTCATAGTGTTCACTTATTTTTCCTCTTACTTATTTTCACCTATTTCTCTTCCACACTGGTTGGATTTTTATATTGTTGTTGTTTATATATTGTTGTTTAGTAGAATATATATAGAGGGAGAATAACTGAGCCATACCAATGAGCTGAGTTCATACTGCATGATAATTAAGATCAGATAGCAGCTGATGAACTTTGGGATATGTTTACTTTTTTCCATTTATATCTGCAGAAACTGAAACTTTTCAAAATGTTTAATGTTACAAATACTGATATGTGAATGTTGAAGGATTGATTGATTGCTGCTGGTGGATGTAATATTTCAGTCCAAGGATGTGTTCAAAACATGTATTTGACACCTGATTTTATAGTTTGGTTTTATTAAAATACAAAAATAAAGCTACATAAATATATGGAAATGAAAATTATCAGGTTTTTTTCAGTCTTCTTCACTCTTCTTGCATACTACATAAAAATTCCCTCTCTGTTTTTTTAATGGAGATCAGAAATGAGCATAAAATGACAGAAATTAAATTACGCTTACACTCTTTATGGATGTACATTAAAGAAAGTCATGAACTCCTGAATTCTAATAGTTGAGAAAGACAATTTTTTCATTTTTGCAACATACAGAGATAACAACTGATGGGAAAGTGAGATACAAAAACTCTTAGAAGAGTAAAACATGCTGGTTTCTTTGGTCATTGTTGTCAGATAGTTTTAAAAGTAAGGATGATGTAGGATGATGTAAGACAGCTTCACAGGAGTAAGAAATTGTTTCTCATTTTTTTTGAAGCCTTGGTGGTGTTCCTTGGTGTCCCTATTGGGCTGGAAAGGGGCTGTCTGTGTCAGTGCTTTCCCCAGAGCAGTGTGTGTGGGGTGGACCCCAAGCAGTACTTCTGCAAAGCCTGTGTGCCATGTCAGGTTTTTTAAAGCTAATTCACGTATCTCTGGCACGCATTACACTTATGTTTATTTGCATTTAAATATAAGCAACATAATTTCTCTAATAACAGCAGCCCAAAAAGCTTTGAAGAGCATAAATGGATAGGCTTCCAACATGTTATAAACAAGATTTGTGAAAATGCTTTGCGTCAGAGATTACTGAGCTATGCTGAAAATTTTTAAAAAAATGTGATGAATACTCTTTTGTATTTCTTGGGAATTCTCTGCATATCAGAACATAATAAAACATCTATTTATTATTAATATATTTTCATCAGAATGTTGCCCCATACCATATTGAATTACCTGAAGACAGTAGTATTTTGTGCTCTTTTTCTGTCTAAATACTAACAAACACTTTATAGACTAACCACCTAAATAAAAAGGGATTCTGTCAAACCCTCAAAGTTTGGTTTGACCTTTATTTTGTATCTGGCAGGTTAAAACTGATTTGCCTTTATAAAACTAACTATTCAAATATAAAAAGTTTATACCTTTTTGTGTTAAAATTAACTGGTGAAAATACCTATTAGTTCTAACAGTATTGTGAAATATGTTGATTAAATTAGTATAGGAAAAGTTTTTCCGTTAACAGTGAATCATTATATGGGTTATAGTTACTACTGACTGCAACTCATGTAAAGTTCTTCTCTATTTCCTCTTCACTGGTATGTATAGTGTATTACCTGTGTACAAATTCTTCCTCAGTTTTGTTTAATTTCTGCTATCTTATTTCTGCTTATTTCTGCTATATCAAGGAGCCTGGATTCTGTTTTATACATTTTAGGAGAATATTTACTTCAAGTGATGCACCTGTTGTTTCTCCTGAGAATTTTGCATATGAGCCTTTTTAATTAAACTCTTAAATTATAGAAAAAAGCATTTGAGGTTCCATCAGTTTCCCTTTGGTTTCTCTTATACTTCTCGTTCTATTCCTCTGCATCTCCATGTTAGCTGTCCTTGTACACCTCTAGGTTTGCTTATCTGTCCATTGTTCCTCCAGCTCCTGTGACATCTCTGCAGTGTGAGGAGAGGTGAAAAAGAGCTAAATCAGGCCATCTGTGTTGTATAACTGCATTTCAACAATTACACTGTTGAAATAGCCCCACTTTGTTACAGAACAGTGGCCTGAGATTTCATGTCTGCAGTAATGGGTAAGGTGATATGTTAGGATGGGACACATGTTCTTTAACTCAGACTACATGTACATTTACACAAGGAAAAAAAATCAAGGAGCCTGGATTGTTTCTTTTTTATATTCCAGTAGCACAAGATTCTCATTAATTATTACAAAATCCAAGCCAGGGCTGGGTGGGTTTGCCATTGAACATCTGGATATCACATAAGTTATTTTTTGATCCAATCCTTTTTGCTTAGCTTCTTTGTGCATTTGTTAGTGTCATATTAAAAGTGTTTGGATGGTTCATAGTTCTGCTAGGTATAATGCAAAATGGTCAAAAGGTCAAAAAAATTTATTCACCAAGTGCCGAGTGGAGGCAGTCTGGTGGGTGGCCCCAGGAGTATGTAAGAATGCCTTTCTGAGACAAAATTACCTTTGTGCATGGAAAGGGTTGTGAGATAACCCAAATATGTCAGTGAAGCATGTCATCAGCAATCTGAGCTAGCCATGGCTCATGTGAAGGGGTTCACCCAAGTGAAAGCATTACACTATTTCTATTAGAAGGCACTTCTATAAAAATTGAGATACAATGTGTATTTATAAAATCTATGACATAAAATGCAACATATATATATGTACATAAAAACTGTATAAGGTAACATATTCAGGTATTCTAACTCCTGAGGTTAGGCTTTCCTATTTTTATGTTGTAAGTTATATTCTGTGTCTGCATAATGGCCTGGGTGAGCATCTCTCCTGTTTTGTAGTTCGTGCCATTCCGAGATTACATTGACAGAAGTGGGAACCACGTGCTAAGCATGGCAAGGCTTGCTAAAGATGTGCTAGCTGAAATCCCAGAGCAGTTCCTGTCCTACATGAGAGTCAGAGGAATAAAGCCATCGCCTGCGCCACCCCCCTACACGCCCCCCATTCACGTGCTGCAGACTCAGATATGACTGCTCAAAGTGTTCAGCATTTATCACACACCTCTGGATGCAGCAGGAGCTTCTGATAACTTTCTGGAGCTGGAAAAGTTTTCTTCACATACCAAAATTCTCCTATAGTTGCATGAGCAACTGGAAAGCTTTTAAATGCTAAGAGTAAGATGTTGATGTTCGGAGACTTTTTTTTTAATCCAAACACCCTACTTTTTGTGATGTATTTATTGGGAGGGGGAAAGCACAAGTCAGGTTTTCAATTTAGAAGATTGGGTCCTCTCTGAATACTGTCTGTATATATAAATGTATAGGAATGCTATGACTCTTTATCAATGTTTACATGTTACTAATTTTATATTTCAGTACTTTTATAACTATTCTTAAGAATAAAAGTTTGGAATATTGACTTAATGTCTTCTAGCTTGCAATAGTTTGTCACAAGATAACAAGAGAAGCAATATCTCTTTGAATGTTTGTCCAGGCAAATACAAATGAAAGCTAAGAAAAGGACAAATGTATCTATGTGTTTTAAAGTAACTGAAGTGCTTCAATCAGTGCTCAGTAATCCACTCATCTCATGTATTGAAAATTTCAACTCCTAAATGTGAGTAACATAATTGCATATGACTTATAACAAACTCCAGCCTTTGAGGGGGAGGTAATGTGTATTTTTTTCAGAGATTCTCCAATTTCTAAGTTTATCTAAGTTTACAGTTTTTTAAACTAACTACTGAAACAAATTAGAATAGTTACTTGCTATAATTAATTAAAGAAAATTACCTCAATCCAGAACTATCAGAGTATTATAGTTGACTCACTGAGATCGTTAAATCATATCATGCATTCCTTAAAGCACTGGAAATTTTGCATCAGAAATGTCTGTTGAAGTGATTAAAGTAGATGTTTTATAATGGACCATTTTAAAATCTAAAAATTTTAAATCTTACCTTTTTTTTGTCGAGATTGCCCATTCAAAGGGATGCTGACTCTTAATATTTGGGTTTAATATTGTCATTTAATCACATTTCCATTCAGGGTGCATGAATAATAAAAGTTAACTAACTGGCTTAAAAATTGCACAACTATGTTGCTTTGTGCAAAATTTTGTGTACAGAACTACCCAAAAAATTTATTATATGCCTGTTCGTATATAATTATAAAATGGTTTTGCATGTATATTTTGTACAAAATACACAGTTTTGTGAATTTGTGTCAGATACATTTTATTTAGAACTAATGGCCTTAAATTTCACAAAACTCCTGAAATGATTGTGAATTGCCTTCAAATACTGTTTAAACTGAATATTTTAATTTTTTTTGTCACAGTTGTAATTGTCTTGTATATGTAACCTTTTTCTTTGCATATAACCTGTTTAATAATTCTGTTTCTTACTACTGTGTGTTGTAATGTACAGTATAAAACTAAGGTGCATTTTTTAAGCATGAGAAGTTTTTTGCCAGAAAGCATATCTTCAATATTAATGGCATATGACTATGTAAATGCAGAATCTTCCATTTTTAGATATATTTAACTTCCTTTAACTATTTCATGTGAGAAATTACATTTTCCAAATAATTATTCTGTAAACAAAAACAAAAAATCTTTTTTTGGTAAAAGAAAAAAATCTTGTTTTATTTTTATGTTGAAGCAGTTTTTACATAAATATGGACTTTAATTTTCTCACCAAAATATGTATTTCTCAGTGGATAGATGTTGCATGAGTGAAATTTGATACTTGGCAACTACAAATTTTGATGAAAGTGCATTATAAAGAGTAAGTTTAAATCTACTATATGGTGGTGGTGTTCTCCTTTTATCTTCTACATTTATTTTTGTATGGACAGTGTTGGTACTTTTGAAAAAACTGAAGTTGTAGTATGTTTCTGTTGTTTCATTTGGTTGCACAAATCTTTATGCTGCTTTTTGTGTTGGTTCCCAGTGGTCCATTTGTGGGCCATGTTTTCAATATATCACTCGAAGGCCAGAAAACAAACTTACTCAGTTGAGAGTAATTTATTAGCTCTCATTTAGCCAGTACCTTTTATTAGTTTAAAGATCAGTCTCAAAACTAATCTAGCAGTTCATTTAACAAGTGAAAGAACTTTTAAAGAAAGGTATTACTTCATCAAAGTTATTTTGTCTATCCAGCCTAAGTACCAGCCTATTCTGTTTTGCACTGTGGGGTTTTTTTTGTTTTTTTTTTTTTCCTTATGTTTGGTATTAGGTGCTAAATAAAGCATATTTAAGGTAAAGAAGTAGTTGTGATAAATGGACTGAGAATTCTGGTGGAAAAGGGCTCTTTCCAGACCTGTGAGATTCCCTGGAACAGTCTTACACATGGCCAGTGTGTAATGAGCCTCTGAAGATGTATCAGGTTCTGTGGGCTGACCTACAACCTCCCAGAGTGGTTTAATGATATTTGCAAGACAGCTCTTCAGGTGTGTTTGTAAAGCAAAGGTTTTAACAAATGAGAAAATAACAAACAATACAGAAACAGAAGAACAAAAGCCATGTGCAGGTGCCAGAGAAGCATCTGACACCTGGCTAAGACACCCCAAAAAGCACTTGAGACCTCTGTGCTTCTTCTTAAGTATACAATGATCCAGGAGGGACAGCTTGGCTTGCTGCTAATAGAAACAGCTGCAGGCTTTGAGAAACAGTTCCAAAGGCTCCTGTCCTGGCACTGACCCAATGCCCATGAGAAGGACACAGAAATTTCTATCTTGGCTTCTTTACATGTTCAGAGGTAAACTGAAACTCTTCCTTATATAGAATCATTTGCTTGGTGCAGTACAACAATTCTCTGTCTATATGCTTAATATCTTGAATCTGTAAGGTATGAGAATCATTGCATAGATTCACATATTAACTCTCATTCGAGTTTTGGGATAAGGGTTAATGCTCAGAGCTTGAATTTCTCCAAAAGATCACCTACAGCCATTTTTACTCCTAGCTTTATTCTCAAGAATAATGGAACACAGTTTCTTATTCCGTCCCAAGAAATGCTAGCTGCTGTCAAAACCTACTAACTTGCCATGCCTGAAGAGTAGCAGAGAGTATTTATGTTTATGAAAGCTAAAATGTGACATGTTATGTGACAAATGAGTTTTCCTGAGACAAACTGTTCACCTTGACAAAAGCTCTTTTCCATTGATATCCATCTTGGAGTAGATTATTTTCTTTATAATACATGCAGAAAATTTTCTGGTGGAGCAAACTGCATAAATGTTCCTACAAATGAGGGGGGACACTGGCTCATGTGACTCCTAGGTTTGATTCAGACTAGTGAGGAATTGTTTGCTAATCTGGAAGAAGAAACTGGTTTGATCTTGGTTACAAAGTAGAATTTCGTAATTCTAGGCAAAGATGGAAAGCTATACAGTTGAATTTACATGGACTTCAAATCAGCTCAGTGATCTACAAAAAGAGTTTGTTGTGTGGTGCCAGAGGGAGGTGACTGTAGGAGATGAAGAGGATTCAGGGGGGTATTCTCTGAAAAGCTGCATTTTGGAAAGCTGGGAATTCTCATCTAAGCAGGACCATATGAAATTCACTCCAGGATATTAAAATTCAGCCATTTTATGGCTGAAACAAACAGAATGATGAATTATTTATCATTTTTAAGAACTAATAACACATAATGAGAAGTTATACCAATGCAATGGGAAATCTGGGTGCATAGTAAGAGGCCATTATAATTGTGCCAAAAGTTCTTTAAAAAAAATTGATAAGAGTAAAAAGAATATATAGCTGTGTATAAATGTAAAAGCAGGATATGTGTAAAAAAGAACAGTCAAAAAATTTAAGGACTGCTAAAGCCTAATGAAACCTCTACTAGAAAGGAAAAGAAAGTTAAATCAATTATTTAACAAAAGGATGAGCATTTAGTCCATTAGGGAAAACCTAAATGCGCTTTTTTTTTTCTTCAAGCTTCATAGAACAGGAATAATCATTGAATTAAATAGCCAATTAAAAATAAGTAAATCTAAACTAAGCTTTACCTCTAAAAATTTGCTACTGCTACACAGTTTGAAACAATTTTCTTAAAAAGCAATATAAGGAGCTTCAGGATAAAAAAGATAAACAGCTGCTTTAAAAAGCCATTTTAAAAGCAAAGCAGAAGATACTGGCCTTGTTTGAAGTGTGAAGTACTATAAGGCTGGTTAGATTGTTCAGAAAAATGCTATCAGTCTTCCATCATCAAACTCAAGAAATAGAACAATTACTGTTCCATAGGGACCTGTCTTGCTTTTGGTATTATTCAGTCATTTCCATTGATGAAGCAATATATGAAATTATGTCATTAAATTATTTGATTATATCAACTGGAGATAGTTTAATCGTTTCCAAAAAATGGAATTAGAAGTTTAAATTATTTTTATGAATTAGAAAAATTATCTGAAAATTCAAAAATTAGCTGAGCAAGTTCAATCAGGGCAAATAGGTAGGAGTACTGGAGTAACAAAAACTTGCACAGTTACAGCACTTTTTGGCTCTGCAGCAATTCTTTAAAACAGTATCTAAGATTGTAGTGGATCAACAAACAGATATTGAGGGGGAGGTGTCATAATAAAAATGTTGAATGATGGCCACCTGAGGTAATCCACCCACTTGTGCTCAAAATAATAAGGCTTGGCTCATGTACTAGGTCCAGTTTTCAGACTTCAAATATCATGTGGACGAGCTGGAAAGACTCTCAGAGGGCTGTTGGGCCACTGAGGACTTTCAGAACAATTTGGGCAAATGATCAGGGAGGATTTCTGTGGGGTTGCCCTCCCACCAGAGGTCATCTCTGACTGAGTGAACACTCAGTGAAGGGCCTGGGTCATGTGTGAGACCAGGGGCAGCCCTGCTGAATGCAGGTGTGTGGGGAAGCAGGTGGATGTCATCGCAGCAGAAATATTTTCAGAAGGACAGACCGTGTGCCCTCCCCATTTCTGGGTTGCTGTTTCATACTGCTCATCTTTTTCATGTGAAATGTCCTCTACTTTTAAACTGGCTTATAGCACTTGTACACATTTTCTTCAGCACTCCATGGTGGATTTTTGCTTCTTTGCCACTGAGTTGATAGGGTATGATTTCAGGTGTTTCCAGCCAGCATTATGCATTCCCATGAGTGTGCAAGTGACTGTAGATGCCTGGTATTTTCAAGTTGGCCATCTGAGGAAAGGGTGTAGAGTACTTCAGTTTGGAGCATATGCCTACAGCCAAACACTTGACAATACTAAATTCCGTCACTGGAATTTTTGTTTTATTTTGCAAACCATCAAAGGCATTGAAGTGACTGAGTGTTTATCACAGTCCCTTCCTTCTGACCCCAGCTAGCTCCTGGGCAAAGGGGGCTGTGATATGGTAACAACCCAAGCTGCTGAACCCACGACAGAAGATTGGTGAAGGATTGCACAGGACCCGGGAGCTGGAGATTCTGGACAAATTTTATCAATCGAAGGGGACCAGGCAGCACAGGGAGAGAACAGAGCCTTACACGGCATTTTAAAGGGGGGTGGTATTAACACATTGATACATTACACAGCCAATCACTTAACATAAGGGGAGGAGTTACAGACATATGGAAAGACAAACCCAGGTGCTACAGGGGAGTGGCAGAAACACACTAACCAATGGAGCAACGAACTGGGGAGAACATTCTGGCACATTAGGCTGGGTTTAGGGTGATTGACAAGCAGTGGGAGTGGGAGAAAGTAACTGTTTGGGCTGACAAGCATTGGGGCCAAACCTTCAACGGGGAGGAGAGGGATAAACCATTCCAATGGATTACCACAAGTGTTCTTACAGATATCCCATCCTGCAGAAGGTGTACAAGTGCTGGGAGACACCTGTCTAGTAATGATGCTGTGGATCCTGGGGCAGTGCATGTCCCAGGTGGTGGGAGAACCTTCCCAAGCCACAGCAGGCTGTGCCTCTGAACTGAGCAATTCCATCACTTCTGCACTGCTCTGTTTCCCAGGGAGCAAAAATTTTGCCCAGCCTTGAGAGGAACAAGATTGCCATAATGATGAGGGGCCTGTGTGTCCCTGTGCCACAGGCTGCTCTGTGGTTTGCTTTGCTTCAGGCTGATCATGAAATCAAAGCAATTGACTGGATGTGCAGAGTGATTAGCACTGAATGTTGTGTTTTAAATTGAGTGGGCCAGAAGGACACAATCACCAGCCAGAGGGAATTCAAGGAGAAGAAAATTGTCTCTCTACCATGAGCAAAGGGCTACTGCAGGCTGTGGAGAAGATTAAATATTTCCACTGGTACAGGCAGAAAGGCCCTGAAAGTACAAGAGTGACCAGGCGGCCTTGGTGGATGGCTCTCTGTGAGCAGGAGGGAATGGAAAATATCAATAGGTATCAGACCTGGAGGAAAGGAAGAGAGTCCTGCAGGAGTCTCTCATGGCTGTTTCTGGCAAATGTTGTCATTAATGCAGTAAACAAAGGAGTTAGAAGCTGCATTTATAAAGTGAATAAAAGTATTAGCTCACCAGGACTGCAGGCTGGGAAGCCAGAATAAATAAAAAGAATGGTTTTGATTAATTGGAGAGAAGGTTAGGGGAAAAAAGGTGGAAAATTCTACATTCAGGAGGGGAATAAATAAGCACAAATGGAATGAAAATATACCTTTATAAGCAGCAGTTTGGGACTTAATAATCTGTGAATTACAGCTGGGCTGCAAATAGAATATGAATCAAATTGTGATACTGCTGCATAAAAAGCAGAGATCACCCTGGAAGATGCTGACAGTAATTGTGTTCATATGGCAAGGGAGATAATCATTCCTCCAGGCTAAGCTGTGCTGAAGCCTGAGCTTGGCACTGTGTCTGGTCCATGGGGCCACACTTCAGGGACAACACAGCCAATTTTGAAGCAGTCCAGGAGGGAAAAACAGCAGATGGTTTTTAACCTGTGAGGAAAATATTAAAGCACTTGGGTGTGTTTTGTATGCAGATTATCAGGAGTGTGGTAACTGTGTCTGTGCAAGGGGTGCTGTTCTCAAAGGCAGTGATGGGTGATGTTGCTGTCTTTGGCAGCAAGAGTGGCTTACATGGGCAAACCTCCCAAACTGTCTGGAGGCCCCTTCTAGGGCATCTCAGAGAAATTACATCATCTCTATCATCTCTGTCTTAGAAATTTGTTTAGAACACTCTGGAGAGTTGCTAGGGATTCCCTAATTGTGCAGCATCCTTCTGAACAGGAAAATAATACATGAAATAGTTAAATATGCTCCTGAAGTCCCCTTTGTCGCTCCTGCACAGATAGGCGGCTAATTAAGTGAGAAGAAAGGATAATGCAGAGGGAGAGGACTGGAGTGGATGGGTGATTAGGAAGGCACCAGGAGGGCTGAAGAAAGCCCTGGTGAGATCTTGTCTGGAATACATGTATGCTTCCAGTCACCTGTTTCCAAATTAATGGACACATGGGGCTCATGCAGACAGAGACTCTTAGGAGACTTGCATCCAGTGGGCAGGCGAGATGAGCAGCCCCTGTGTATGACCAAGGCTATGAGGAGGAAAAGTCTTGTGGTGAAGGGCAGCTGAGGAGCAGGATATGCCAAGCAAATGGATGTTAGTGGCAGTCCCCATCTGTACACCCAAGGTTGTGCAAGAAGGTGTTGGAATTCAGTAAGACTGTCCTGTCAATAATTAAGTACAGTCAATTCTACAGTCATGGCACCTTGGCTTGATGTACTTGTCAGCTGTAGTTACCAACCAAAACCCAGCAAAGCCCAGAAATATTCTGTATAATTACTGTAAAAGGAACTACACACAATATGCTGTCAGCTCAAGATCCATAGCATTAGGCTGTGCTGAAACATGCACTTTTTCCAGTAACAGGAAATGATTTACCTCATATCTCTGATTAACTTACTGATAATAGGCAAATCTCTGGATAAAAGAATTGAAGAATCTTTAAGGAATTTTGGAATAAGGCTATCATTACATTAACATTGTCAGATGCCTTTAAATCTGTGCTTTGCCTGTTTATCATGTTAAAATTCAGAAATAAATCCCCCCTTGATGTGGAAGAGAAATCACTTTATGATAGAATTACTCTCCCCCACTGATCTTCTGTTGAGCTCATGGTTTGCTCCTCCAGTTGGAGCTCCAGACATTCACATTGTAACCATGATAAGTATTTGATAAAAAGAACCCCTCTGGATTTAAAGATGAGTCATCCTCCTTTTCTGCTATCTAAACCTCCTCAAAACTTGTCTCCTTTCTGTAACTCAGACCTATACAAATCTCAGCAAATGCCACTGTAGTAGCCCTACAAAAAGCCCAAAATAAAACTACTTTTTAGCATTTTACTCAGTGATTCAATCAGTAGAACTGACACAATGGCGACATCACATCTGCTAACGAAATTGGCTATTTACCTGTTGTGAAGTGCCCTCCAGCACAGAAAGAGGTTTTACAGCATATGAAGCCCCAAACCCACACCTCAGTTACAGACACACCACAGTTGTTTCTGAAGTAGCTTTTCTCATCTTGCTAAGCCTCTTGGAAGAGCACAGGCAGAAAGAAGGTGATACCACAGTGAGTGTGAGAAACCACTGAATCGCAGCATTTCATTATTGGAGACATGCTGTCAGCTGCACTGCAACAATTCCCACTGTCCTGGAAGAATTAGCAAGAAAAGAAATGTGTTTGAGCACACACCCACAGTATTAGTGAGGGGTTTTTGTGGCACTGTGAGATATTTCATGCTACAGAAGGACTCTAAATGCTTGATCATGCATCTACTGTGTCATTATCAATGGATCTGTCTATTACCTGTCATTGCAAGCAAGTACAAAGCTTTCAAAAACTCTTTTTCACAATAGCAAAACCAACTGAAATGTTGCTTTATTTAAAACCTCTTAGACTGAAATAGGAAAAAGAGGATGTTTAAAGTATCACTGTACTTTGTGCGTAGGTGAGCCCCTCTTTTCCCTCCTTTTCCTCCCTTCCCTCCCATGGCCAGTGCCGTAGAGGGGAGCTCCTTCCCCCCAGCTCCATTGTGGGCATTTCCCCTCAGCCCAGGCCAGGTGGAAAGACTCCTGCAGGCACCCCTCACACCAACTGTCTGGGACTGATGGAAAGGGACCACATGGAATGAATGTTGAGTTCTTGGTGCCACACAAGTCCCACAGCACAGGGCAGAAGTCATTTTGCCCATGGTGTCCCCGCAGGGATGGCATTGCAGAGGCAAATGTTACCCAGGCATATTGTAATAAATCAGCTGAGACTCCATTATTTTCATGCAGGGAAAAGCCAATCCTTTATTCACATAACTCATTTTATACAGTTTTCACAGACCTTGCTTGCAACACCTATTGGCTGGTAGTTTTCTTACTACTTCATTTATTGGCCAGAAGGTAATTTTTCTGTATGCTAAGATTCAGGTTGTTCACATTTTTCCTTTATGGGTTCTCATGGAACAGATCTTATTGTTTACACAGATGCACTTATTCTTCAACCCAAGAACACAAGGTTGTTATGTTAAGGAACCATTAATACCAAGATTATTTTTGCATGGGAACTTACAAATAACTTAAGAGCGATGACAGGCCAGCTATTCATTTAATGGAGCAGGCCTGAGTTTATGAGGCCTTTCTTTTGTAATTCTGCCTGTCAGGGCACAGGCAGGGCTGGATCCCGAGGTGCCAGCTCGGGCACTGCCGGCGCATCCTGGCTGGATGGCAGCCCAGGAACGCGTTTGCCTGCCATGCACAGCTCTGCTGCAGGAAGGACAGGCACTGCTCAGCCCTGAGACCACTCCCAGGAGCATCACAGCAAATAAGGTACAAGCCAACCATTTAGGATCTCTGTTTCCATGAGTTTGCCCATGGAAAATTCCCTGTAAGGCCAGCCTGGAGAAGCAGGGATATTGGTGAATACAGAGGGCTTTGGGAAAGAAGGGGGAAATTACCTACCTGCACCAGGGAGACTTTTAATTAGTGAAAGGGACTTTTTTCTTTTCAGAACAGGATGCAGCTTGGCTGAGCTCTGCACTGCATGTTAGACAGCTGCTGCTGCAGCTCCTGCCCAGCTGAGGAGCACCAGCCCTGCCTGGATGCAAGGGGAACCTGCTGAGTGCTCACCATCCAGCCCAGGGCAGCATGGGCTTTGTTTGTTTTGCAGAAATAGCTGCAGGCAAGTCAGTGTTTAAAATACATCAGCAGGTGCACCAAGCTCTGTGGATGGTCTCTGGGTAGGGTTTCCCAGCCGAAGGCAATCCTCTGCTATTGCTTGCTCTTTGGGAGTGGAGCTGAAGCCCAAACCCCAATAAACATCTCCTGTGGAAAAGCCACTTGGGGAAACTCAGGCAAAGCAGCCAAGCTCACACATCCACACACGGCATGTGGCAGCTCAGCAGGGAGAGGCAAGAAAGCTCTTGCACCAGATCAGTTCCAGCCAGGCTTATTTCCAGGAGCCAAAGGATTGTCCAGAGTCAAAAAGGGACTGAACTGTCCCAGCTGGGGCTTAAGTGTGAGCTTCAGCAGCCAATGACCCTGAGACAGGATGGTACAAAGGGCAGGTAAGGTCAGGGACCTACAGGGAAAACAGGGCCAGTCACTGGGATCCCACCACCAATGGAGACACAGGGGACAGGAGAAACCAAGGGACAAGGGCATTAGAAAGGGAGGGGACAGGGGCAAACCATCAGAGCACCATTGGGGACTTCTTTCTTTCAGGCTGGCTGGAGATTTCAAGTCTGTCCTGCCAAGGCCAGACCCTGGGTATTGAGGGAAGGGGTTGCAGGGACTCCACACTCTGCCATTCCAGCCAGACTCTCCAGGGGCAGATGTGCCTCTGCCCTCTGGCTTCAGCACTGCAAGGTGCTCTGGCTGCTCTGGGCACATTTGTGGGTGACCAAAGGCCCAGCTGAGTTGGTAGGAGCTGGAATATGTGGTATTCTCACCAGAAGCTGCTTTTACTGTGTGCTGGAGGGCTGTGTGCTGTAAGAGGTGCAGCAGGGCCCTGGCTGCTGGGTGGTTGTGCCTCAGGTCAGCATGCTGGACCCCCAAAAACAGCAGCAGGCAGGTTTTATTGCAAGCTAAGACTGCAAAGCAACAGGGCAGGACAGGGCCTGCTGGGCTGCAGCTCATCAGGCCTGAGAAGCCAGGGAGCTCTTCCTGTTGCTGTTCCCTTCTCACTCTTATTAAATTACCGACCATCTAAATTGTGATTACTGTAAAGAAAACTAAATGACCTTGTCCTCCAGGTGCCTCATTATGACATCTGTTAGAAATAAGCCAGTGACAGGTGGAGGAAACTCCAGACAACTCAATTGCTTTCTAAAATTTGCATGAATCTCATTAGAAGTTGCAGTGAAGGGGTTTGGCCAGGCACTGCTTTCCTTCCCTGCTGGCTTGTGCCTGTGCCCAGGCAGATGTCACAAGAGTTGAGAAGGAAGGAAAAGTCCCTGCATGATTTTAAAACCCTCCCACCTGTTTGTTTTAGGTGTGTGTGCTGTTTAACTTCAAATCTGAGCTTCAGCAGAGACTCATAGCAGGAGTGTTTCCCACTGCCATGCTTTCCATCCCTTCACCCTCATGGCTTGTCCAGCCCCTTCTGCTGCCCACAGGGCTGGAGTGTGAGAACATTGCAGTGAGAGCCTCCTCTCATCATGACCTGAGCCCCACAGTGGGGCTTGGTGGGCCCTGGGCGAGGGGGCAGGGCTGGCAGTGACCTCCTCTGGGACTGCCAGCTGGAGCCTTGTGCTGTCCCTGCCCTGGCCCTTAGGGCTGGTTCCACAGCCCTTCTCCTGGGCTTTTTAAAAGATTGGATCATTGTGTATGTCCATCATCTGACAGTCTGTTCTGGGAAGAGGTAATAGCCCCTTTACCCAGAGCAGCCAGCTGTACCTAAAGTCAGACCCAGCAGGAGTGTGAGTGACACATGGCTGTGCAAAGCCACAAAGGGAGGCACTGTTCTTGGAACACATTTTTTCCTCTAGTATTTCCATCTGGCAGAAGCAGAGGAGTGGGTGTCTGAAGACCTGTGGCCCAGGTGCCAGCAGAGCCCCCTAGCCAGGGGGACAGGGCAGCTCTTGCTCTGGCAGTGGGCACAGGCAGCCTGGGAGATAAGGGGGCATAAGCTGTGACCTCACAGATTTTTGTTTTAAACACACTCCTGAGAGGGGTCTCTGATCTCTCATCTCCCTCCTGAGAGCAAAAAATCCCTGCTGCAGCAGCTGAACAGGAGCTCTTTCCAGGTAGGATATGTGGTGGAGAATTGGATGAGTCAGGCATGAAGCTATTTCTCATTTATAACTGTGTAGCTGCTGACAAATCTTCAGTTAAACCTAAGCAAAACCTGAGCAAATGTAGGCAGAATCACAGCTTTGATGGTTTTTGGCAAGCACTTTTCTTGCAAGGAAATCACCATTTTCCCAGCTGCTGGAAGGAGTTGACAGGAAAAGCAATAATAACCCCCTGTCCTGTCACATCAAAGAGTGGGAGACAAATTTCACAAAGATCAAAGATATGAAATGGGTAAAATTCAACAACATAGATCTTACCTGCTGTCAGAAATCACCAGGCTGGCATTTGCCCTCATATGGAGCTTAGAAAAAATCACAACAAAAGCAACACAAAAAGAAGGCATTTGCCAAATAGGTGCTTCCAATTAAGAGACCATATAATAATGATAACCATGAGAAACTGTCTTGTGGTGAGCCTCCTTCCTTGGGTTCTCTGCTGGAAGCCTGTCCTTGACAGGCTGTCCTAGGATAACTCTGCAGAGCTGGCAGCCTGGAGTGATGGCCAATTATCCCTGGAGCATCCAGGAGTGATTGCACAGAGTGCCTCGGTCTGAAAGGAGCCTCTCCAAGGAAGTCTCCAGGTCTAAATTCAAGCACTCAGCACTTGAAGTAATGCCATGATAGTGCTCTGTGAAGCTGATGAAAATCTCTTTCAAGTCAAGTGTTGGCTGTGATGGAAGAAAAGGTTTTCTTGGAGGGTTTCATTTATTGTCATGGTGTCTAGTGGAAGAATAAGGACAGAGCAGAGGTGCTGGCCCCTCTGTGTGCCTGAGTATTCATTTTGGGCTTAGAGGAGGACAAGGGGATTTGCAAACACAATCACACTGCCAAAGGGACCCAATTATCCAGGTCAGAAGGCAGACCCACAGCCCGTGCATTGGCTGCTGGAGCAGGGCTGGGCTGGGGACTGGGTGTGTGTGGTCAGAGTGGTGGCAGTGGGCACCACAGCAGGGATGTGGGGAATGGGTAGAGCAACAGCACAGGGTGGGTGTGCAGCCCTGCCACCACCATCACCTCTGGGCACAACAACACTGGTGACACCACTGGACAGCTCTGGAGATGCCATCGCCCAGCAACCCCAGCCTATGGAAGAGCAAGTGGCCACAAGGAGCTCACTGAGGGAGATCCCATGGGAATATCAGAAATCCTCTGCAGTGGCAAGGAAAGGAACTGAGCACAGCACTGATTCCCACAAGAAAGGGCTGTGAAGAGAATATTAAAGGGATAAAACTGATGAGTTGTCATTGACCTACAACCAGTAGTAGGGAAGCTGCTGTAACATTGGGTCCTTGTCCTGCAGCCTGGTTTTCAGCCAGGTATGTGTTCCTCCTGCAAGGGCAGGACACACCTGGCTGAGTAGCAGATGGTTTGGGAAGAGCAGAGAGCTGTTCTAGGGGACTAAAATTTCATATATTTTATTATATTTTTTTCTATCTTTCAGCATAATTGGGCTTTGCTGGAATCAATACTAACTTCAAAGAAAAGTGTTCATGTATTGATTACATGTTAGTTTATGTACTTAAACTTTATATATTTATCTATAAAAATAAATAGGGATAAGCTGTTCTAGTAAGTGCATTTTAAATTGTCCAAGGTTGGTGGAGGGTTCAGAAAGTCAGCAGTTGGTTTTTTATCAAATTAATCATGTCAGTGCCACTACTTTTTATAACCAGATCTGAAAGGAAGCTTGTGTACAAAATATTTCCCCTGGCAGCATTGCTTGCTTCTGCCTAGGAGGTACAAGGCTGCACTCTTCTTATAGAACAAGTTTCATTTTCTTAATTAAGAATAAAAAAAACAAATAAATAAAAATATGAAAGAGTCTTCTTTCATCTGATTAAGTAGATAATAAAAACACAGGCAACCCTTAAGCACAATAGCTGATTAAACCCTTGGATGTGGAATACACAGGCTGAAGAAAGTTTTAATACATAAACATAGGACTGATCTGCTAAACAGCCAAAAACCCATCCCTAATTGGGAAGATTCTGCACAGGGGAAAACAGAGACCCAAGGGAAAATGCATCATTTCTGTAAACAGCAATTTACATCAGGGGGCAGGTGGCTTGGGCTCAGGATGTATCTCCAGTGCTGTGGTGGGCAGGCACCCAGGCACCAGGAGCAAGCCTGGAGGAGCCTGGCACTGCCAGGGCAGCTGGTGTGGGGTCTGGGGGCTCTACCAGGCCTGCAGCCCAGGGGTTTGGGCAGCAGGAGAGGGAAAAGGAGAGCTTAGCATTTTCACTGCCCAGCAGTGGGACTGCCAGCAGCCTTCTTCTACTCCTCACCCAGAGGAATGACTTGCTAGGGTCTAACCTGGTTTTGTAATATTTGGAGCTCAGGTGGCATAAAAATCATTCAGATTTCAGTCAGAAAAGAGACCTCATTCATTACTTTGTCACTTGGTGTAGCATTTATTCATGGCAAGTGTGATGTGACTAAACCTTACAAACCAAAGATTTCAGCAGTGTTTATCTGCTTGCAGCACACTGCATTGTCACTTGCCTAGAGGTATTAAATAGGCTTGGATGCACCGCAAGCTCTTTGCCCTATTCCTGATAGTTCTGTTTCACTCCCAAGCTCCAGTACTCAACCCTGCATTTCTTTCAGGCCCTGCTGTTCTATTTTTAAGCATGAGTGTGGCAGATGTCACTGGCAGCAGCAGTTGCTGTCCTGATACCTGTGTGCAGCTGCAGCACTGAGAGGATGCACTGAGGTGAGTGAGGGGCTGGATCCTGGTCTGCACCACTGATGCCATGGGTCACATTGGACAGTGTGAGTTTGAAGGCAGTCTTGGCAGCCTCCTGGCCAGAGAGGTGCAGAACAAAACCTCCTACAACTACACTTACAGAACAAGGCTTAGCTGTCATGTAGCTGAATGCAAGACAGTATTACATGTTTCCAAGTGCTGGGAAAAAAGCATCAGTTTTCCTTTCAATTACTAAACATATTTTTATTTATTCTTTCAATGAATGAACTTCAATAGCAGAAGTCTTAGAGGATTTTGGATAACTGATCAGATACAAACCCAAACCAATGACTTTGCATAATTTATTCCAAAGTCTATCTGCAAGGACATTAGCCAGGACAGATCAGCAGGGAAGACTTTATTTTTCATCTGGGCAACAGCTTATACCCTCAAAGAAAGGACTGTCTTGTTCTTCTCTGGATATTGCATCTTCTAATTAGTGTAATCTATTTAGTCTGCTCTGTTTTATTTTTCGCCCACAGAGGCTGTGAAGCTTGTGCTCTTAAACTTGGGCTTGCAGTTACCTCCCCTGGGCAGCAGTGAGGCCCCTGTACACACAGATTCCTCTGTTAGGAGCTGGGAATGGCAAGGAGAGCTCTGTAACTCACTGCCTGCTTCCTGCCTCCTTCCCTGTCAGGAGAAAAGGGTGATGGGGCAATCCCCACTGAGAGCAGGTAGATGCTAAGGCAGAGCAGGGCTCAGACACGGGACATGGCTCTAAATACATAACTTGAAATGACCACATTCCTTACATGTCCTGGTTGCTCTGTGCTTTGAAGCTTTTACTTTGCCCTCAGTGAAGCAGTGGAGGAAGCACTGCTGCCATTTCTATTTGGGTCTGTGCTTTTGTGGCACATCCTCCCTGGTGTGGGAGGCAGAGCCCTTTCCATTTGTAGGTACAAGGACAACACTCAGGTGATGCTGTAAGAGCTTTCTGTATAAGAGAAGTTTGTCTTTTCCATACAGCTTCCATTCCTAGTAAGAGAACTGTTAAAAGAAACTGTCCTTTGAATGTTTATTCCTTCACTGTTCATGTTGCCTTCACTTCTTGTATGTGTTCCTCTTGTGCTTCATCTTGCATTTATGTCCTATTTTCAGCTCACAGTTCTTCCATCTCTTTATTTCTCTATCCTTTATTGGTTCATCCATAGAAATAAAAACATTTCTGAGGCAGAATCTCACTTTTTAGGGCTGTTCAGATGAGTTAAAAATATTTCAACCAGAGGAAACAATCTGAATGGTTTCAGAGGCTCACAGGCTGCATGGGGAAGTGAGCTGGCAATGCAGAGCAGTTCAGGTATTGCTGGCATAACTCAGAGCTCAGCTCTAGATCAGCACTGCCCTGACCACAACCAGCCAGGCCAGGGACCATCCTCTAGGCCAACTCAAACCCTACATGTTTTGCAGAGAGGAGAGGAGGTCTCCTTTGAACAGCCAGCCTCTCTCTTGGCAACATTCTCATTTGAGTATTACCTTGAGAAATCTGATGTAACCTGAGCAGGACATTGGAGTGGTTGTCATCCAGGGACCCCTTCCATCACAAAGCCCACTGTGAAAACATGGCCCTGAGGAAATAGAGCCTGTGGAGGTGAGTGCCAGGATGGGAGTGGCTTGATGTACTTTCTCAGAAGCAATCTCCTGATGCTTTCAACTCTGTGTTCCTTGCTGGGTACACAGGACCATGCTGCTTTAGAAAAAACAGAGCAAGGATGATAGAAGAGTATTTGCTTCAGCTCAGTGATGAGGTCCCACTGAGACTGGCCTCTGGACTGATTTCCAAGAAATAACTGGGATATTTCACAGTTTCATCCCGACAGTCCTCGGTGCTTGTGGAGTTGGACATCTCTGAGCACTGTGGCTGCTCACACAGCTTCTCACCCATGTGGGCTGCATGGCAGCTCTGTTCTCCTGCTGAAGGAGGCAGATTTAGGGCTGAGCACTGGTGTCTGGCACAACAGGACCACATATCTTTCATGTGCCATAGCAGCAGCATCCTCGTTTTCCAGGCTGGGGAAAGGCTCTGCTCCCAAACTCCCTTCCGTGCATTTGAGAAATCTGCTTGACAGCATCTGAGAGGCAGGGAGAAGCATTGAAAAGAGAAATACATGGAGATTGCTCTATGCATATCAGCCAAATACAAGAAACTCTAATGGGGTACATTCTCCAAATTCTCTTCACAAGGTAGCTGAGCCTGCTAAACCTGGCTCTGACAGCACCATGACATGCACAAGGACTGGGCTGGGGATGGTTTGGATCATGGTCTCATGATTCTCTGGAGCACTTTTCAGTGGTGAATGTCTCTTTTGCTGCAGCTGGGAAAGCCAAGTGGTTTCAAGGTGTACCTGTTTAGTTATGTCACACCTGGAGATCATGGAGCTCTGGTGACTGCTGGGCTCTTGCAGCCTTGTCATAGGCCATACACTGGGTAACTGGAGTACTGGAGTGGAAGAGCTTGCTTTCTTCAAAGACCACATTCAGATCTCATGCCTGTCTTCTCTACCAGATTAAAACTGTGCATTTCATCCAGTGAATGTCAAAGGAAGAAGTTCAGTATTACTTTTGCATCCTGTATGGGAAAACTCACATACATTATCATGTAAGATTTGGAGTTTTAACGTGGATTAAGAGCATGTCAAGACAGCAAGTCTGGGGTGCACAGATATTGAAAAGTATAATTCCTTGTATACTGATGAGAAGGAGATGAGATACAGCAGCTATATCAGAGCCAGTTGCACTTCACTGCCTTGCTCATTTGGTTTCACAAGGAATCCTCAGTCCCTAGAGTGAGCTAGATTATGATTAACTGTTTTGAGAATGAGTTTCAGGTACACAGCTCCTCTTTCCTTGTAAATCCTTAATACTTGCAAACAAGTGGTCAAATGTTTTTGACATGGTTACAGAGGTAATAGCTGCATTAGTTATTTAGAAGGTGACTTTGGAAAAATACTGAGAGGAAATGGCTCCAGCAGCAACACTTCGAACATTTCAGCTGTTTTACTCAAGCTTCCTGATTTCTATTTTTTTTAAGTTATTAAAAATGGCCTTTTGTTCTTTTGCTTTTTTTGTTCCTTCCTTGTCAGGTTTGCTCAGATTACAAGTCAAAATAAAGCTTTTTCTTCTGTTCCTTGGTGTAGATTTACTGTCAGAGAAAAATTGGCCTTCCTTTTGTTATAAATGCTGTAATAGACAACAGGCAGATGGTAATAAACCATGCTGAATTTCCAATGTCTTGCTGGTGGTGCAAGAGCCACAGCTCTGTCTGCAGAGTCAGGGGTCACCCAGGAGTGGAAAGGCTCCAGGTGAGACACTGCTGTGCTGGGTTTGGCCATCACCATGCATTTCAGGTTGACAGCTGGTTCTTGGCTCATTTGCTGAGCCTCGTGGGCTGGGCCAGGTTTAATCTCACTGTCAGCTAAGGACTCAGGAATTACCTTTCCTTCACCAGTGATATTAGACACTGAAAGAACACATTGCTGTGCTTGGCTGCCTGGAAGAGCAGTGTCTGTGTGGCAGTAGGAGCTCTTCCCAGCTCCTGGCTGCAGAGATGGTCATGACTCTACCAGCAGTGGCTCCTGGAGAATGTTTGCCAAAGCTCCAGCTGGAGTAGCTGGAGCTTCTTGTCTTCTTTCCACCTATATAACTGTCTGTCAGGAGTTCCTATAAAAGACATTTTGTAGTAAAAAGACATAATGATCTGTGTTTAACATAAGTCAGAGAAGTTCTCATAGCAGTGCCTAAGACAACCTCAACAGGTGAAGGCTGAAGTTTTCTGTATTTTTCAGATGACAGATTAAAAATCCTTACACAAAGAAGAAGTGCTATGTCACTTTTCCCAAGAACAGCCATGGCCTCCTGAAATCCTGGCACCTGATACTGGTTTCAGCTCCTGGCCAGAGCTTTCTGAATGCTGACAGTGAATGCAGGTTTTTGCTGTTCTGCTTTCTGATCCACCCAAGGCAGATCCTTTGTCTTAAGGAGGAGCCCTTTACTGGAGCACATGAGAAATATCCATCAGCTGGACCTGCTGTAAGTTCATGTGACTTCTCCTCCAAACCACCTTCCCTGCCAGAGAGAGAACAGAAGTGTTTGGGAGCAGATCCTCTCCCCAGTCTGGAAAAGGGCAATACTCTACCACATGGGGGGTATATGGCAGAATGTGGTACCAGAGCCCACTGCTCCACCTCCCTGCTTCTCCAACACAATCACATCAAGCTCTCCAGATGATGTCAACAAACAGGTATCCTCTGAGCAGAGGAGGCACAAACCCACTGCAGTTCTGGGCTTTTATCTGCCTCTCTGCCCAAGGAGTTGGGTGACTCCTGGGTGAGCACCAACCAGAGTTTGGTAGCACACAGGGAAGCAGGGTCACATATCTTTTAGCATCTGGGCATGAAGATGGATCTTCAACAGCAGCTGCCCAACCCATTTGTGTCTACAACAGCCCTTGCTGTGGCTGAAATCCAACACACCAGCTCTGGATTACACTGGCTGTGAAGCAATGAACTTACTTGGGACTCCCAGAGGTTAAAATGCAAACAGAGCAGTTGGGTGGCTGCAAACAAGAGCATAAACTCAAAACCAGCCTGTGAGGGAAATACCAACTCTCTGGTCTTCCCTTTAGCATGTCCAACATGATAGTACTTTCCTGTCGACTACCCTGTGATAATTGATATTTCAACTAGACAAAATGATGTCCAAAGTATGCAAACCTGGGCAGGGGAGGAAAAAAAAAAAGAAAAAAAAAAAAGAGAGAGAGAGAGGAAAAAAAAAGGAAAAGTAAATGAGAATTCCCACATAAATTTAAAGATCAGAAAAGAAATTCCAGCAATTCACCTCTCCAGAAGGGGGCACCATTTTCAATTACACTGAGTATTCCATCATCCCAGCCCAGATATTTTACTGATGAATTACTCTGCTGAAAGTCTTTGTTTTCCTGCTAGCTTAAATTTATCCAGGATCAGCTTCCAGTCATTAGAGTCCCGTTTTAATGTCATTGCACAAATTAATGGTACTTATCTTCTAGATTCTTGTACCTTAGGCCTCCCTCTAGATCTCAAAAACTTTAATGCCAAAATATAATTTGTTCTCATTAGCAGTGTCTGGGGACTGCTGTGTGAAGGGACCAAGAAAGTTGGATGAATTAGGCTTTAGCTAAGATGCAGAAGAGGATGCAGCAGTAAGCACAAAGCAATAAGTGCTGGAAGGAAGATAAATCAGGAATCTCTGTGAGCCTTTGTCCCCCAAGAACAGGGTGATACAGTGAAAGAGCATAATGCCAGCCCTGTCCAAATTAAACCTGATAACATGAAATGGGCCTTACAGGCTAGAAGATCAATCTTAGCTCACTGCTCCCAAAGTGCCATCAAGGCTTTTCCTGCAGCCTGAGCCCCACTGTCCCCAGGGGTGATGCCTGCTGTGCCCCCTCACCAAAGCATGTGGCTGTCCTTGCAGGAGGAGGGAATGGTGCTCCAGGCCTGTGGTGGTAGAACCACCCCTGCCCTTCTGGGATCTCAGAAATGCTCCTGCAGCCTCAGCTCAAATGAACAGCACCTGCTTTTGCCAGTACCTTTGCTGATGATTCTTTGAGCAACCAAAGGCTGCTGTAACGTGGTCCCATCAACTGACAAGCATGGTGGGAGGGGGCTTGTGAGAACTCCATTAACCTTAGTCCTTTCTTTTTCAGACCAAAATTTTTTGTTCTGGATCTTGTCAGGTTTTGTACTAAATGATCTAGTCCTGTCCTACTTTTGTGCCACCAGTCAACCGTGAACACAACTTTTATGTTTGTGGTTAGCCATGGACAGCATGGCTTTTCCTTCCCCTCTCAAGCCTGGCTTTAATTGCTGATTGGATCTGCTTTAATCTCCTTCTGGGATCCCAAAGCCCTGTGAGTTGTCCTTACAAGTGTGATGGACCAGGGAGCACAGAGCACTTGTCAGTAAAACAGCTAACTGCTGTTAGTGTGAAGGTGTTAGCTAAAGACCTTAGATCACAGATTTTGCTCTCTCTCTCTGCTTTCAGACCCATCATGTCAAACTGCTCTCACCAGCAGTCAAACTGCCAGGGTTAAAAGAGCTCAGGACTGATGGAGAACCACCAAAACTAATGTCCTTGTGGGCAAAGAAGAAAGCCAACAAACAGTAAAAGAAAATCAAATATAGATGAGTGCTTGTATGATAGGATATTCTGCTGTATTGGGTCACTGCCTACCTTTTTAAAGAGAAATTATTGGCTGGGATATTTGGAGGATGAATACTTTCACAAGATCATTAATACCAGCCTGAGTATTCATTTGGCTCAAGCCTCCAGGGAAAGGGAGCTGCTGGGAAAGCTCCAAACATCAGGACTGGGACAGACTGTGGAGAGAATGGAGCCTGCTTTATCTCTTTCTTACATGAGTAGCCTCAATTTTCAGGGCAGTCAACAGGTTTTCTGAACCCTGCACACCTCTAAAGATCAATTTCTTTGGCAAAGAAATTTGCATGTCTGTAGCACAGTGGAAATCAATGACTGCTAATAACAGCATCAAGGGGCCACTTCTGGACTCTACAGCAGCAGACAGGCTGCAAATTAACACAACTGTGCCAAAATGATCATTTACAAGGCCTTCAAATATTGACAGGTTTTTATCTTGTCTCATTTCATCCAAGTCTGTTTGCTGTATCAAGAGGGCATAGTTCATTTTTGATCAATTTTGTTTGTTCTTTCCCAAAGGAGCTTGTCTTATAAGTCATATAATACTTCTGAAGACAGGAAAAAATACACGTAGAGGCAGGAGGTGTTGGAACTGAAGCTAGCTATGAAGGAATCAAATGATTCATCTGCCTTAATGTTAGAAGTCTGTGCAATATCTCTAGATGAGCCCATCACCCTGAGCTCCCTTTCCTGTGAAGAGTGAGAAGTGGGCTCTCACGGGGTGTGACTAAGCTGGACTATTTCCGGCAGCTTCATTAGAATGAGGTGAATTTTCACAGAGGTTGTGCCTGTTTCTCTCTGGTGACTATAAAGGAAGGCCAGCTCAGATGTGACCATTTACACACACAGACTATGGTTGCTCTCTGACACCTCTGGGTCTTTCATCCCTGTTGAGACAGGTTGTCATTCTCTTTCATCTCCAATTCTAATTTAAAAACAGTGACTCTTAAACCAGCCACCCCAATAACGTAAGAGGATTGAACCTTTTCTGCAGGCGCATGAAGATGTGAGCTGAGCTGCAGGATGAAGGGCCCAGGGCAAAGTGAGATGCTGTGTTTCCTTAAAATGCTGGATCTTTCCATTGTGCAGCTCACTGGGCTCTACCTGTACCTGCAGGCAGCAATATTACAGAATCAAAGAACTGTTGATGGGAAAAGACCTTTAAGGTCCTCAAGTCCAACTGTTAACCCAGTCCTGCCGAATCCACCACCAAACCATGTCCCCAAGTGCCACATCTACATGTCTTTAAATGCCTCCATGTATTGTGACTCCACTACTTCCCTGGGCAGCCTGTTCCAGTGCTTGATAATCTTCCAGTGAAGAAATTTTTCCTAATATCCAATCTGAACCTCCCTGAGCACAGCTTGAGCCCATTTTCTCTGATCCTGTCTCTTGTTACCTGGGAGAAGACACCAACACCCACCTGGCTACACCTCCTTTCAGGCAGTTGTGGAGAGCAATAAGGTCTCCCCTGAGCCTCCTTTTCTCCAGGGTAAACACCCCCAGCTCCCTCAGCTGCTCTGCACAGGAGTTGTGCTCCAGACCCTTCCCCAGCTCCATTGCCCTTCTCTGGACATGCTCCAGCACCTCAGGGTCTGTCTTGTACTGATGGGCTCAAATTTGTTCTCACAAGTCCAGGTGCAACTCAGAAGTTCCAAGTACAGGGGAATGGTGCCTGTCCTACTCCTGCTGGCCACATTTTTGCTGAGACAAACAGCACTGTGGGAAGCTGGAGGTAGTAAACCCTGAAAACAAAGTCAAACCTTTTAAAATAGTTTGACTAAAAAACTCTGCCTGTCAGTTTTCAAATGTCATTCTCTTCATATTATCATATCATATTTGGTCTCCAATCTTGCAGGAAAATCAATTGTATGATTTGATTGTATATGGACACAACAAAAAGTACACAAATGCCTTGTGAAAATCAGAGATTCCTAAAGTACAATGAAAAACTAAAAACATTGAAGAAAACAAGAAGTGCTATAACTCTTGGTGTGTGACATTAAGAAAAAGATGCTTACTTGGTAATGAAGCAGAAGTAGTTCTTTCCCTTTCATGTCATCTTTAAAGATGTCCTAAACTGATTTACTTGTACTTAATCGATTGAAATTGAGAGCAGACAAAAATCAAAGCAAGAAAATTTGCTCTGTTGAAGATCTTAATAGAAAATAATTGTTTAATACAGGAGGCAGCAATTTGCAATATTCCTCCAATATATTTCCTTTTAGTCCTCACTGCCTCAATGCATCTAGAACATTTACACTTTGTCTTGCTATCTTTGTTTTCCTCATGAAATTTTATTCTTTCACACAATCTCTGCACACCTGTGCTTTCCTATTTTGTTATGCTTGGGCATCATTTTTCAGCACCCAAAAGCTCTGCTTCTTGATTGGTACACTTCTGGAGAAAATACAGTGCATTTTTCTGCAGTGGTCGGGCCCCAGGGCTTTGGCATGGCTTGGGGATATTCACATTTCTTGGGCAGGAGAATGTTACTCCTTTTTCTTCCATATCCACCAAACAAAACCACTGATCTCCAGCTTTGATCATGTAAGCACAGAACTCATGTCATTACAAAACACAAAGCCCAAAATCTGCTGAGAAGATTGTATAGTTCAACTCCAATACATCTGTAAGAAAGATACCTATGAAAATGTTAATGGACTTAAAAGCTCCTGTAGGCAATTTGACACACTTCCAGGAGAAAACAGCAGAGTTACCACACAGGCATCAGAGAAGATAAGATACTTTGCCATGGTTACAAATACAAGGACAATAAATATGTCTGATCCTTTTCCAAGAAAACGGGAGAAAAATAACTGGCAAGGTGCCCTCTTCTGAAACCAATTTCAATATATAAAGGAACCTGTGAAAAGGATCCTGACTAATACACTGCCAGGCAGGGAGAAGGAAAAACCATTTCTGAATGTAAGAAGCATTGAAAGTGTAACCAGAAATAAAATGAAAGTACCTTTTGAGCTTTTTAAGAGTGAGACCAACCAAATAAAACTGTTAATTCCCAGTGATTTCAAATCTGCATTTTGTATCACTGAACAAACTCACTTGACACCATCCAGGACCAGCTTCACTGTTGATGAGACCCAGGAATTATAACTTTGGCCACCTAATTGCCTCCTGCCTGGGAGCTGGAGATTCAGCTGGAGGCAGTGCAGGCATTGAGAGGAGGTGATTTCTTCTCCTGAGGAGGAGCCAGAAGCAATTTTCCTCTGAAGAGTCTGGACTCCGGTAAAGAGATGTTTATAACAAGGTTATGTTCAGAGGCAGATCATTTCCCTCACAGTTTCTCTTGGTGCATGCAGAGGAGATTGCTGTAACTGTGTTGTGTCAAGCTGACACACTTACCAGTGTAGAGCTGCCTGCAGGTAGCTGTCATACCTATAGATAAACCCTGACTCACTGCTGTTTTCAGTCATCTGCACTCAGTTTCAGTCAAAAGTACAGGCCAAGAGTCCCTCTTTTCCTGTGTGCTCCCTGATTCCTTGTGTGTGATAGTCTAAATTTCTCCCCAGGGCCCATTAGGGACAGTTTAATACTCTAACCCCAGAGAAAAATACCAGGACCCCCTTGCCAGTCCTCTCAGCTCAGCTCTTCGTGGCATGGCCAGACCTGACCCTTAATGTTCCATTCAGGTCAAGGTGGAAGTCACTGTCTCAGGCTGGTGCTTCTGGGTCTCTGCAGATGCAGGAGAACAATGGGACATTTTTCAGAGTATTCCATGTTTGCTTTGCAGACAAAAAGATCAAGAAACATCATTTGTCTTATGCAAAATGTGGGGAAGAAATTCCCGGTGCCACTTATGGCAGCAGGGTGCCTGACACCCATTTTTATAATGGGCAAAAAGGCTTTTAATCCTCAAATTCCCCAGCTGAGCAACATGGGCCAGTCATAGCTCTTTTAGGCCCTCTTATTGAAAAAGTTGCAATGGTTAAAGTGATTAAAAGTAGCATTTGTGATGGGGATACCTCATAACAACCTCCAGGTCAGAGCAGCTGAGCAGCTGCATCTTTCCAGCAGCCATGTGGTGCTGGACTGTCCTGAGCCACCTTCAGCCCCTGCACACTGGGTTCAGGTGTGTCAGCAGCAGCTCCAGCTGGGGGCAAACCAGAGCCACGTCTGCCCTTACACAAAGAGGGTGCAGGGAGCAGCTGCACAAGCTCTGCAATCCCTCAGTTTGCTGCAAGCTGAGAGGCAGCAGGGATGCAGCCACCAGCACTGAGGGTGCAGTGTCTGAGCATCATTGAGAGCCACCCCTGGCTTGAAATAGAGGGACTGAAATAAAATAAATGTGGTGATGCTTTCCCCGCTTTCCAGTCAAAAGCAGAAAGGGGATTGGTTTCTAAGTCCTGTTACCTGCTTTTATTTTTACTCAACTGGATGATTTCCATCAGGGGTGCTGGGGAGCCCTTCTCCAACAGCACAGGACAGTTTACAGAGTCCAGAATCCTGAATCCTAATTCAGCAGCCAAGTGCCATAGATATTAATCTAGTCATATGTAAAAAGGTGAGATGAAACTTTTGTTGTTTTAATACATCTCCCACTGGAAATCTGCAGCTTGCACAGCAAGTCTGGGGTGAGGTTCATCATCTGACACAAAAGCAATTGCCAGGATTTTTTTTGACTAAGTGCCAGGTACCATTGCAGGAGGGAAGGGGAGCCTCAGTTGCTCTTGGGCACTCATTTGCAGTTGTAAATGGAGCAGTGTTGAGAAGCAGTTCAGAGTACAGCTGTTATCAGACACCCTCAATATTGGCTGTTCAGTGCCAGAGATGCAGTGATTGTGTGAGTGCTTGGAGCAGCAGGGGTGAGAAATGCTGGGAGCTCAGCCTCTGCACAGTTCCTCTATAATAAAAACTCACCTGTAGCCTCTGATCACTCTAATTTCCTGTTACCCATCGATCTTAAATGTCTCACATATTTGACCCCATTTACATAGGCATCTATCCCAGGAATAATTCCCTTACATTGAGTGCAGGATTATGTGTTCTGAGGTCAAGAGCAGCAAGATAGCAATTACAGAGATAATTGTTTTTAATGCAGTTTTCACCTACAGAGTCCCATTAAAATGTTCTTTGCAGAAGAACAGAAAGGAACAATGTTTTAATATTAGGTTTACAAGAAACACTTTCTTTCTCCTTTATTATATCCAAGTTCCTTGACAGCGACCATGAATTAATCTTCACATTTTGCAGTCTGATTTTTTTTTTCCTGTGGAGAAGGCTTTGCTCGCTGCATCTGAATACTGAAACTTGAAAAACACTGACAGTGTTTATGGTAATTAAAATCAGTTGAAGGGCACTGTTCTGTACTCTCTAGATAGGATTAAAATTCCTTGTGTGTCTCTTAAACAATCAACTAGAAAGGAAAGGCCAGAGTGTTAAGACCTGTTAGAGCAGGATGCATTTTTCCTCCATCATTTTATTGATGGTATTTGACAATCCCTTGAATTAATTCCTGTATGTCCTGCAACACCTTTTGTCTCAGTGTCACCTAGGTCCACATTGAACGGGTTATATTTTAATTCTTTAGTGTCACCAGGAACAACACTGGCCAAGTCACCTGCAGCCATGATCCTGCTCATCCCCACAGCAGAGAGGGGAAGCAGCTCCTCCTGTGCCCACAACAGGGATTGGGGCAGGGGGATCCCCCTGGAGAGGTGCCTGGAGCAGCTTGTCACAGGCTCATTGCAAGATGTCTTGGTTTGGAAAGACAACTATCTGTCAGGGAAAACTGGAGTTTCCCTTGGAATGGAGAGTGTAAAATCCCCTCCCTCCAAACTATTACAATTTTGCAATTAGGAGCTTTCAGGCAAAAATGTGGGAATAGGAATCCCAGTTCTTTATTAGGAATATTAAAAATGCAAATGCAGTAATAAAAAAAAAAAAAAAAACCACAAAAAAACAAACAAGNAAGAAACACTGCCCCACCTGGTTTTAACTGCTGGCCCATTAACAGAAGGCATCCACCTCCCTGCCCCCTGGAATTACAAGAGATAAAAGAGAAAAAAACCCAATTGGTTTCAACAGATGAAATAGAATACACATTTTTTGGTTACATAACCCAAGACACCAGGAAAGCACCCTTCCCACACTCCCTAGGGACAGGCTGGGCCATGCAGGTGGGATGTTGGTCTGACTCACTCCCACTGTCCTTTCCTGGGTGAAGGCTGCACATCCCCACAACCTACTGACCTAGAGGGTAACACCCCCTTCTCATCTCTCTTGCCTTTTATTCCTAAAGAGCCTGTCTCCTTCCATTCCAACAGTGCAGTCTGAGGAGCCATCCCATGACATCTGTGAGATGCCGAGAAGATGCCCAAAGCCATCAGTACACACTATTAGCATATGGCAAATCTACAGTGGCTATTTCTTGTATATGTGATTTATTTTAAGCACTTAGAAGTAAGATGGGTTTTGTTTCAATACCTTTTCTGAGGTTCAGAAATAAGCAAAATTATGTGCATTTACCATAGCCTCCTTTTGCTTCCTCTTAGCAAGAGATAAAATTTTCTTTTATGAAATTTTTTGGTTTTTCACTTCTACTCTGAAGTTTTACATTAACTTCTCAAGTATCCTCGGAGAGCATCCAGCTTTCAAATTCCATGAGGCTCCAGCAATTTGAAAATATTTTATGTATTGCTGTACTTTGTAACATCTTTCATGTTTCTGTTCTTTTAATCTGAGTTTGAACCATTTCCCCTCTGTTAGAGTAGCTGTTTAGTCACTACCAAAGCATCTTGTAACAACCGACTCAAAAGAGGCATTCTGTCTCTTTGGTATTTCTTGTCATTAGCTTTCCTTCTGCAATGAGTAGTGAAGTGAATGAACCAATGTGTCATCTGATATTTCTCTTTCCAATGCCTCCACACATTGTGGGATTTGCTATTCTTAATTTCTTTTTCTCTTGAATTTGATTTTCTCCCTTCCAGCACATGATGTTCTTTGATCACCATCCTTGCTCACTTGACCTCATGCCCATTTTTTCTGTACTTCTTTCTTGTATAAGTTTACTGAAGAGCTGAAGTTGTCCAAACTGGTCTCCTGCTGCAATTTCCAGTGTGACTACATGCTGGTAGAATTGTATCTTAACATCATTTTGTACAAGGAACTGACAGTTCTCCTGAATTATTTACTTTTAGATTTTTTTTCTACAAACTATTTTTTATTATCTCTGGTTACTGAAATCAGTTTCTTGAAGCCAATTGACTTAACTCTGTTTGGTTTAGTTCTTCCATGTTCTTTGTCTAAGCATTGTTACACTTAATAATCTGTCCCCTAGCAGTTAATATCAGCCTATCATCTGCACACTCATGATGCTTAAAGAGCTCTAGGAAGGAAGCAGCAACATAATCAAAGCAGCCATGAACATGGCAATATTAATTTGATTTGTGAAAAGGAAACCTAAAAGATTTCAAAAGGACTTGAACTATTAACTGATCTCCCATATCTACCTTGGCTCTTTGGGGTACTTTATGATGTGTGTTCTCTTTTTGACATTTGACTGACACAGCAGGAGGTAAACTAAAACTAGAGATATATCCATGGTCACAACTGCAGCTTGTTGGTCACAACTGCGGCTTTACTTTCCACTGACACCCAGGGGTAAAAAAGCAGTTATCTCTACAGAACCTCCAAGAGCAGTGTCTCCAAGAGTGCTGCCTCCCCATAGTGATGCAGAGCAGCTTTAGCAGTCAAACCCAACTTTTTGTATTCAAAGGAGAGGAGAAAAATCCCTCTGTGGAGTAACTCCTTCCTCCACCCTGGTCCTGGCACAAACTCCTGGCTGCTGGGAGAGGACCTTGCTGCCTGGCACATCAGCCGTGGTAAGGCTGCACTCCCTTCATCAGAACAGTGAGAGAGGCTGCTCAGAGAGGTTCTGGAAGTCTGTTCTGCTTGGAGATCTTCAAGATTTGGGTGGACATAAGAGCAGCCATGCCTGACTCTGTTTTGCCCCACTTTTTCTCAAGGATGGGCTGGCTGCCTCCACAAGGGCTTTCCAACCACCGTGCTTGTGAAGCTTCTAAACCGTTTCCCATCCCCCTGAGCCATCACAAGACTGGGATTAAGGCAGAGAGATGGGCTAGAGTCTGCCTAACTCCAGAAACACCATGAGCTAGCTGCTAGTGATAGGTTTGACACTGGGCAAAATCTGTGTGTGGCCGTGGGTCTTCTTTCTCCTCCCTGCACAGTCCTGCTTGTTTAAAACTCTTTGGAATTTACTGTTTGGTGATTCCGTGTGATTTTGTGGCTGAGGTTTACACAGCTCGAGTCAGCAGTACATTTTTGAGAAGCTGCCTTGGAAATGGGACATGGTCCAGGCAGCCATAGATCAGGACCAGCAGAAGGTGACATATGCAGATAAGGGGGTCCCAGAAGGTGCAGGATTGTGCCCAGACACTGAGATGAATCTCTGGGAGGTCCCATACAGGTAAGGAAAAGGCAGGCTCTGGGATCCTCCCTTGCTGGTGCAGGGTACAGGAGATACATCCCTGCCAGGCCGTGTCCCCCAGAGCCTCTGAAAGCAAGGCAAAGCCTGCTTCTCCTTTCCTGGTCTTTATAGTCACCATCCAAAGACATTTCTCAGCTACTAGATGATTGGACCCAGCCCTTTCCCAGTTAAACCAATTCCCTTTTCAAATGGCATTACAAAAATGCTGAGACAGAAATGATGCTAGGAAGGGATTGCCATTAACTGACCGAATATTAAAAAGCATCAAAGCACTGCAGATAAAGTTATTTCAAAGGCTAATTACTATACCAATCCTTCTGGCTTTAATTCTAGACTTGAAATATTGCTGTGCTAAGAAAATAGGATTCATAGTACATGAGACACATGGGGGAAGATTCAATTTGTAATGATAATTTGAAAAATTCTAATAGGATTTCACCAGCATTATGAAGATTGGCGGTTTAATAATTTGTGTAAATTAAGAAGTAAATCTCAGGCCTCTTATTTATAGCCTCCCTAAAACATCTGTAACACAGTGCAGGATATGCTAAATATCTGGCAAATTCCTGATTGTCTTTTCAGAGTAAGATCTACTCCAGCTGCAGCACTGTGGCGCTCACTGTAAGATTTGAGTGCCTGAAGCTGATGGAGGAGAGGAATTTTAGGCTTAAACTCTCCAAAGCCTTCCTACCAAAGCACTCAATATTCTGCCATCTTTGCAGTGGACATTTTAGGATAGTGTTGGAAGAAGCAAATAACCTTGCAGAAGATGGGATGTAATTCTCTATAAGGACATCCTCAATTTAAGAGCAGCAGAAATTATCATATCAACTTACAAAAGCAGTTTCTTGAAAAGCCTTTAGTTTGAGGAGAAACTTTAAAAATCACATGTGAGAAATAAGCTGTGCCTGGCCAATATTTCCTGTCCTGTACAAGAGTCCTGCATGCCACAGAGCCTAGGCTGGTGCTGTAGTCTGCTCATTGGGTACCCTTATCCTCCAGAGGGATCCATGTCCACCTGCAGATACAAGGAGGGAGGGAGATTTCTCCCCCATTTAGGTAACTCAGGACACCAAGCTGCTGCCTCACAAGAAGTGTGGGTGCCAGCTTTGCCCTCTGGCAAGGTCTCTTGGGTTGGGCAGTTGTGGACACTGGGAATCACCAGTGACAGGAACAGCATATATGTGTTCTTAGGCACTGTCAGTCTCTCCATTCTCATATTTTCTTATCTCAGCCTATCATCTGCTCATGGACTAGTAAGAGGCAGCTCAGAAGTTCAAGCCTCTTTTGTGCCATACTTACCACTAAAGGCACACAGTAGCTTTATTTTATCTGTACTGCATTAAAAGACACCAATGAAAAATGCAGTCTGGATCTACCACAGGTGCAGGAAAAGTACATGGAATGTCTTTGCTGCTGGAAAAGGATAACATTTTGTCAGTGTGCTGGCTTGGGCTGGGGTAGAGCTAATTTTCTTCATAGTAGCTGGTATGGAGCTGTGTTGTGCATTTATACTGGAAACAGTGCTGAAAATTCAGGGATGTTTTAGTCACTGCTGAGCTTACACAGAGTCAAGGCTTTTTCTGCCTGTCACCCCACCCTACCAGCAACGAGGCTGGGGAGCACAAGGGATTGGAAGGGGGCACAGCCAAGACAGGGCACAGCCAGGACAGGTCACCCCAACTGGCCCTGGGGATTTTCCAGACCATGTGGCTTCATGCTCAGCATATAGAACTTGGGGAAGAAGAAAGAAGAGACAGGCAGTCAGAATGAGGGTGTTCATCTTCCAAGTCATTGTCATACATGATGGAGCCCTGCTTTCCTGGGGAAGGCTGAGCACCTGCCTCCCATGGGAAGGGATGGATTAATTCTTTGTTTTGCTCTGCTTGTGTGCACAGCTTTTCCTTTACCTATTAAACAGTCTTTATCTCAACCCACAAATTTTCTTGCTTTTACCCTTCTGATTTTCTCTTCCAGTCCACCATAGAGGAGTGAGTGAGTGGCTTTTTGGGGCTGCATTGTTGGCTGGGGTTAAACAATGACACAGAGGAAAACAGGCATTTAAAGAAATTCCCTGACTCCATGTACTTTGTTAAGTTATGGGAAAGCAGTACTGTCAGAGGGAGACTGTAGCTCAGCTGGTGATATGATACAGGGTTTTAGGAAAGAAAAGGAAATAAAGATATAATTATTAAGTTAACACAAAAAGTTTGATAAGAAGGAATGCTACATGCTGCTCAACTGTTAGCAGTGGTAAATTAGCTGAGGGGGAGGTTTCATATCTGTATTTTGCCATTTTCAAAGAGTGGTTGTAACAAAATTACAGCCTTGTTGTAGTGCATCCACCACCTCTCAGTTCTGGCTTTGCAAACTACACAACATGAGAGACACCTAGCTTAATTTATGCAAAATGCCCTATATGAAGCTGTATTTTGGTACACAGAAGTTAGAAAACAACCTTATCTAAGAAATCATATTTTCTGATTAGCTTTTAAGATTCTGTTGCTGCTAATTAAGAGTCTATTCCTTGCAGCTGGAAGACAGGGAATGCCTGCAAACCTGTTCCATTTCTGAGAAGCAGGAGGAAGAAGTGCACCTGGCCGAGCTGGGGTTTGCCAGGGTTGTTTATGCTCAGTACACATTTCCAGCCCATCAGTTCTGAGATCAAATTAGAAGCTTTGTGTCTGCACCAGGAATAGTTCAGCAGTGGGTGCATGACAGGCCCCCACCTCCTGCAGATGCCCACGCACATCCCTTGTGTGGGGATGGATGGAAAGCCCACAGGTGCCCCACAGCAGGCTGCTGGGACCTGGCATTCACACCAAAGCCTCTGCAAAAGATGGGACCGTGATTTCATTTGTGAGCCTAATCAGATAGAGAAATAAAACCAGAGAATCAGCATAATTAATTCAAATCTATGTCTGGCAAACAGGTTCTCTGTATGAGCCATCTTTTAAGTCAGCATAAATGGAAGGTTAAGCTGGCCTGCCCCATTGTAATCAAAGCAAACCATGGGCGGCTTAATTTTAATTACAGCTCCTGGGGACCATTTAGGTGCAACTCTGGATGCTGCCTAGGCTTCATAAAGATGATTATTAAAGTTGTCAGTCACAGATCATGGAAGTCCATAATCGCGGAAAGAATTGATTGATACCAGCTTGTCCCTATCCAGAGCATAAGGAGATTTAAAAAAAAAAAAAAAGGGCAATTTAAAGAGCCATCTTGGATCTGTAAAGCATTTTAGAGTTCTGCCTAAAAGTTCCTACATAAATGCAAGTGATTATTCGTGATTTGGCTGAATGAAGAGGAAGAATGCTTGAAAATGAGGCACTAAAAATATTGCCTTTCAGATGTGGAGGTTGAAAGATGAGAGTAAGCTTCATTTCCTAGCCTTGCCCCAATATCTGGGCTCAGGGACAGCAAGGGACCTTCTGTAAAATTGCAGGGTCTACTCTAGGGGTGTGAGGAAATGCCCTCCTCCTCACAGCCTAAGCTTCATGCTGGATCACTTATAAACCTAAAGAGAAGTTGAAGGTCTCTCATGAGCTAAGGGGTGAAGTTCTCCCTGCTGTCACTGGGAAAGATGGGAGAGCAGCTCAGCCATCTGGTGTTGCCTGTTCAGCCACCTCTGTGGGGCAGCTGGCCCCCAGACAGGATGGAGGAGGGACCTAGGCAATCAGGTTAAGAAGGTGCCTAAACTGTGGGTATCTAAACTTGCCAAGATGAGCCTTGCCCTATATCCCAAGCTACCCTCAAGCCGACACAGAAATCCACTGCTGGGGATGGGAATGGGTCTGGCCCCACAGCAGTGGGGCAAAGGAGTCATTCAGCCCTTCCCATCCCCATGCCCAGCCCTGGGTAGCTGAAAGGATACTTTTTTCCTCAGGCCCCTCAGATCCTGTTCAAAATAACCCCCAAGGCTGCTGTACTGTTGCTAGAGGGAAACATTTTCATAGGAGCAAGGGTTGTAAAGCACAATAGAAAGCTGCAGGACCTGCCCTTCTGTGCAATCTAAAATCAATTATTAATGGCAAATAGGAATCTGATAATGTACATGTTGTGCAATATATATTAAGAACTGTACACATATGAGATAGAAAATGGATAATGTTTGTGATTCTTTAAAAAGGTAATTGCTGTCACTTTTGTTTGACATTTCTGTGCACAGCCCTCCAAAGGGAGGAGGCTGTTTATTCTCTGTGCTTCAAGAAATGGAAAGGAACATTTTCCTCATACTTTCTGCTCACTGGGTTTCCTCACAAATTTCAGACACTCAATAATTTCAGGTTAATAGGAAGTGATAAGTCAGAGCCCAAGTCATTCCTCTTGCAAATGCTAATGTTCCTCTATAAATAAAACATGCATTGTAAAGAAACAACTCCTTTGTGGTGGGGGTAGCAGCCAGCTTGCTCTTCAATGTTCAAAGCTGGAATTTGGTGCACTGTGAAACACCTTGGGGTGATGGGCATGAGCAGCATGCCACATCCCAGCCCTCCCCCTGCCAGGAGGGGGAGAGGGCTCAGCTCCCCATCCTGCTGCTCCATCAGGGACAGATTGCATCTTTCCTCATCAGCTTTCTGGGTGTTCAATGCCCCCATGGTATCTGGGAGCTGGTTAACCATAATGGGTGGCTGAGGAGCTTCTTCTGGCCAGGGTTCAGTCAGGTTTTTGCAGACCACTCCAGACTCTCAGCCCAGACCCAGAGGAGCAGCTCACAGCACTTACCAAAGATCCCAACCCCGTGTCCAGGCAGGAGGTACCACTGCTGCAGCTGCTCACCTCAGCCCTGCAGCCAGGAGCTGGCTGGTTCCAACCCTTAGGGGCACAGTTCTGTGCCCCAGCCAGAGCTGCCCCGTGCCTGGCTGCCAAGGTGGGCAGAGGAGGCAGAGAGAGACACCAAAAGCTGCTTTCCTCCACATCCCTATGGTCTTATTTTGATGCCTTGCCTGTGGTTGGGTGTCTTGGTGGAGGGGGAGAGTGCTGGCAATGGGATGTTACCATCAGAAGAGAGGGATTGGGGTTTTCACAGTTTTCTGAACCCTGAACAGCAGAGTAATTCAGACACCCAGCCACCAACATGCAAAGTGGCTCGTGGTTGGTGCTGTAACTTTTCAGATTGCCTTTAAAAGATTTAAAATGTAGGTAGCAAAATGTAAGGCACATGGTAAATTGATGAGAACTAGTTCTGAGAAAGAGCAAAGTGATAAATGTTTAAATAATACATGGGTATTACTAAATGAAGCTTTCTTCAGACTGTACCACAAAACAGAAATTTGCATTACTGCCTATTCCCCACTGGCCACAGAAATGCTGGGGTGCAATAAGTGGTTTCAGCTCCAAGGCCAGACCCCAGCTCACACGTACTGGTATTGAGGAGAAAATAGCACCCGAGAGCTTTAACTGCATAGGGCATTGCTTACTCACCCTTTTATAGTGCTAAAGGTATTGCTGCTGATAGGGAGAGGCTGAGAGCTGGCTTCAGTACACTGCATATGGGCATTGTCCCATTAATGAAATATTGGGAGTGATTCTGACACGTGACTTTGCAGAAGACACAGGAAAGTTATTTTTGTTGAGTATTGGAACAGCCCCTGGGAGAAGTTTCCCCACAGGAGGTTGCAGAGAATGCACAGTATTGAAGAGGTGTGTTGTGGAGGTTTCCCACTCCAGAGGTTTTCTTGTCCCAAGGCTTTCCCTCATTGGCTTCAAGAAATTGCTCACATAGAAGAATGGCTGCTAGTCGGGGGGATGGAGCAGGACATGGAAAACTTCCCAGTGAAGCAGCAGTCAAGCATCCAAAGGGAAATTATTGTCTTCATGGAAGACTGCTCTTCTCCCTGCTTGTTTTATTGCTTTATGGAAACATCTGTCAGGCAATAATCTTTGATTTTCACATTTTCACCATTGCAGAAGGAAATAAGAGCTTTATGACACTGAGACCTAGTCTCTTCTCTCATAATCTTTTTTTGTTTAATGTTTGTACTGCTTGGGGCAGGAATTGCCTTTCCATTGCATCTGCAGAGAGCTTTCTCCAGCAGGGACGTGTTTTGTGCTTCCACTGCTAGAAGCCAGCATAGTGAAATTATAACAACTATAATTAATAACAATAATAAAATGTTATTTCTTCCTCTCCATTACTTGCTCTGTAGGTTTGCTATTAACCTGTCTGAAACTGAGCAAGATAACAGCCAGAGACAAGATGAGCCAAACAGGGTGGACATCTGACTAGTCATGTTCCCCCTGCAAGCAGTGACTGAGGAAGTTTATTTTAGGGGTTCCACCACACCCTTTGTGGGACTATTAAGACTTCACTTTGAAAAGAAAATCATCACCTCTTGCCTCAATGACTAGCAAAAAGCAACTCAATACAAAGGCCCATTACTTAGATTAACAAAATTTAATAATAATATGAGTGAATTCTTAGTCCTTTGTGTGCATTAATTGAGGTGGGACACATTCAAAGACCTTGATTCCACAATCATTAGGGCAATACCTCTGTGATACAAGCATGACACATGGGCCAAGTTCTGGAGCTTAGTACCAGCAATGGTGTTTCTAAAGCAATTGATGTTGCTTGCCTGGTCACGATGTGGAAATGTTTCCCTTTGTGGCACAGCTCCTCCTTCCCTGCTGGTGCCCCTGCAGTGCTGTCAGTCACCCTCAGAAAGTCACAGGAGACCATCAGAGAACCAACAATAATGCAAATGTGAGCACAGGGGCTCAGGGATGAATGTCTGCAGGAGCTGTAGCCTGGTACATCTAAATTAAGAAACACTCTGTGACATGGGAGGCTGACTCATTCGTGTGGCACTGAAGCTGCCTCCATCCCAAACCCCCACCTGGGGATACATGTCATGTGGTGACTTCATCACCTCTTACTGAGGTCTGCAGGGATGGCCAGGTGGCCACTGGTGTCAGAAAGCCCCAGGCAGAAGCAAAGGGTTGCAGGCAGTGTTGGAGCCAGGAGTTACCCCAGGTCTGGGTGGATGCTCGGCTGAGCCACCTGCCAGGACAATCCCATGCTGAGCTTTACAGCAGGGACTACACAGGTCAGACTCTGCCATGGGCACTTCCATTGTCACCTGCACAATTTGCTCTACAATTTGAAGAAGGAGGACAACACTGAGCCCATGTTTCTTCCACAGACTTTGCAGCTTTGGAACATGCATGTTCTGCATTCAGTTTCTGTCTCTACCCTGGCAGAGGCATGCTACTGAGACAGGCACAGAGAGAGATGTACACTGCACATACAGCAGCTGCTCTGTCACCAACTCTCACTTGGTAACTGAAATAGCCCTGACATCAGACCCTCCAAAGCCACCAGCTCCTCTCTGCAGCTCCAAGCACACACAGTTCAGGGCCTCCCAGGGGAATACTGCCTGGGCTAGTGCGATTCAGTATCTAGAGCAAAACTTGGCAAATGGAAAAGTGTGCACAGTATGTGTTCCTGGGAAAGTGTGTAGTTAGCCCCAGTTTGGTGAGCCCCAGGGGAGCTGTACAGAGCTCATTGCACCTTCTGACAGCACAAATCCCCTTGGTAGATTATCATCACATATGTTTAGTCAAATCTCAGGTTCAGCACTTTTAAAAGCTACTGGAAAATCACAAATATGTTTCTGAGGATAACTGAAAAAAACAAACCTAAAAAAAACCCAACCCCCCAAACAATAATAATGAGATCTTAAAGAAGTTCAGTTTTAAAAATTTTGTGCTGTAATGTTAAAGAAGAACATGCTCTTTGTCTACATAGGTTTGGAGTCTATTTTCTCTGGCTGCTTTATATTTGTATATATTTTATATATTTCTAAATATATATTTAGAGCAAAATCTATTGGAGCAGCTGCTGAAAGTGATGGGAGGAAAACCCTCATGCCTATAGTTGCAATCTGCAGAAAAGGGGAGGACTGGCTTTGGTCAAATCCCTGGAGGAGACACGGTACCCTCTGAGGGGATGGCACCTTGTTCCCAGGGAAGACCTCCCAATAGAGGGTGTTGGGACATTAGAGGAATTTTCCTCAGCTCAACAATCATCAGAGTAAAAGGGCCAAGGACCATGACACCTCTAGAGAAATGTGATCAGTCCCCTCTCTCAGTGCCTTGTTCTTGGCCTCAGCACCTAAACTTTCCTCTTGAAGCATTGCCATGTCCTCAGGCAAGACACATTGTGTAAATCTTTATGTGAAAACAATTAGCCATTGGAAGTGTGGACCTAGAAATACCTAGGAATATCCCTGGCAGCAGAGAGTATTAAATCAAAGGTATCTGTCTAGATATTTTTAGTGCAGTGAAGGACACAGAGCAAGTGCAGGAACTCCTTATTGAAACCCCATGGCTGTGTGTGAAGAGCATTTCATGTGGTAAAGAAGGTCCCTTGGGGCCTTGAAGGATGAGATTTTCCTGAGACCAAGTGCTAAAAATTGAGCAGAGCAACACGGATATTGCTTGAGGGAAGGAATGAAGTTCAGTGTCCAGTGAGCTGAGCTTGTTGTGAGTCACTTCCCCTCTGTACTCTGGAGTCAGATTTGCCCTCAGATAAAAAGGGAGCAGTGAGGTGCTCTGAACTGCTCAGTCCAAACCACAGGCAGAGCAGATGAGATGACTGTGAGCTTTCAAAGCTTCTGAGAGGGACAGGAGAGAAACTCTGCAGATTAAAACCCTTCTGCGTGCAATAACTACATTCTCAAAACCATCCAATGAGAAGAACTAATATCAGAGGACAGACTTCAAAAGTTATTTAAGCATCTGAAGATGTAGTGAGGTTCTTCAGGTTAATTTTTAACAACCTCATTTATGTCCCTGCATTCCCACAGTTTCCCAGCACACATGCTGGGGAGCCAAGGCAAGCAAAGTACTGTGGCTGAGCTTGATCCTAAGGGGTGCACAAAGCTTGAGCCATGGACTAATTAGAACTGAGAGAACTGTGGGTAGTACAAATCAGCAAGGGACTGTCAGAAAGGTGCTTGTCTTGAGTCCTTGCAGAAGGAAAGCCATGATGTGATTCCCAAACACAAAGGACAGCAGACAGCAGCAGTGCTGGTGTGCATCTAAGGAGAAACAGAGTCCAGAGTGAACACACAGCTTGGTCCAGAAGCCATAAACAAGATAACAACAGTCAGAATAAAATCAAATTTATTTGGCACAAGGGGCAAATTCTTCTCTTTGCAACCAAAGCAGTTTACTTTATGAAAGGCTGACAATTCTAACATTAAAAAAATAGCACAAAAAAACCACAGCAGGACAAAGCTCTCAAGAGAAGCATTATGTCAATACATTTGCAAAACAATGTTCATCATGAGATTGGTTTGTGACACAGGAAATAAATGAACTAATATTGTGTTTCAAAACAGATACTGGAAATAAAGGCAATGTAATCATAGCAAACACATATAAAAACAATTAATGACAGTCTGATTCTAGGACAGAGAATTCAGCTTGCTTTTTGCATTGGGCACACCACAAGCTGATCTAACAGAAGGATATTATCATGGAGGTATAAGAGGTGTTACTTTTGTGTGGGTTTTTAAAGAGCAGGAGAATTCTTCCATTCTCTGTGGTCAAGGACAGCCTACAAATGGTGATATACAAGTGAGTACATCTTCTGAAGAGAGGACAAAAGACATTCTTACAAAATGAAGTACAAAAGTACCTAATGAGCCTAGATATGTTAGGGATATAGAACCCCACATTGATATTAATCCCATGAAAACTGTCATCATGGGAAATCCAATAGCATTGAGAAATAGGGGGAAAAAAGATAGGTGTATGGGAAAGTCAGTTGTTAAAGAGCAACTTTGGCTGAACTCTATGCTCACCAAAATAAAACCAAATAAATTGTTAAGTGGGAGGTTTAAGTGTGAGCAGTGCCCCAGAAGGACAACCATGGCTAGCTTAAAAAAAGAAAAAAAAATAGTAATTCTGACCCTAAGGCAAAGGTTATGCAAAGTGGAGCATTTTGAAATCCCTGCTTAGAAGGCAGATGTCTGGAACTGCCCCAGCAGTCAGCCTGGCTGCTGCAGCTGCCATCTGAGAAGTCCTAGAGGGAAAGTGTGAGTCAGGAGCTGATCTGCTGATATACATACTGGAAAAACATTGGCACCTTTCAGGAAAGCACTTTCAGCCTGGAAGCATAATTTTGCATATATAACCAAAAGAAAAAATAGATACACATAAACATAATTTTTTAAGAAATGATTGTGGTGTTTCACATGATGTAATTATGGGTGAGTACCTTATGCTGTATTACAGAGAACAGAAATAAAAGTGTATTTCATAGGCTCATCTTCCTCTGGAGGTTGGTAAGAAGAAATCACAGTTTAAATAAAACAGAATATTAAGGTTTCCCAAAACCTGTAAGTGCTGGAAATAGATTAGCATGGCATTTTTTCAGCAGCCTTACTCCCAAAGACGCCCCTCGATTCAGCTGCAAGTTGGTGGTGTGATGGTGATCAGTTAGAGCAAGAGGAGTATTTTTATGTATTGCTTATACTGAGTGAAATTGTGTCTAAAAAAATTACATTAACTAACATCACAGTGATCCCTCCTGTCCCTAAATTCAGTTTCATTGCATCCAATTCTCAAATTTGTTAAATCCCTCTTCCCTTGACAATGGCTGGAAGAGGTGGGATGTGCTGGCATTTTGGAATTTAAAGCCCAGTGATGCCGCAGGTAACTCAGCAGCACACAATTACATCACTGCAGATAGTGCTCCAGGACAAGGAGCACAGAGCCCATGGCTTGTGTGGCATCTTTTAGGCACATGTCAAGGCTTCACAAAGCACTGCCAAACAGAAATATTGCAGAAATACTAACACAACGCATAGCTTGATTTAGAGAAGTCCACGTGATGGTTCATTGTATTTCATTTTTCTGACTCATGTCTTGTGTCAGGATCCAGAGAGAAAAGCCACTCTGGGTTTCATATCATGTCACAGAAGAAAAGGACCCAGTCATGTGAAAGATACATTCAGCTGTGTCTGACAAACCTGGGCTCTGCTCTTGGCTCGCAGGGTGAGCTGGACACAGTCACTCATCATCCTCCCCTTTATCTCCCCTGCCTGGAACACTGCTATCAGCCTCCCTTTGTGATGTTTTTTTCAATGCATTAATGAGGAAACCACATATGATCAAAGATAATCTCAACTGCATTGTCTGTGATTCTTCTTCAGAAGTTTTTAGGTGTCTTTTTTTCTCTATAGCCTTGACATTTTGTTGAGCCTCTTATTTTTCTCTCTTTTCGTCACAACAGTGTATTAAGGCATTTGTCCCTCCTGTGTGATGAAATGCTTTCCTAGGCAAACTATATAATAAAGGGATTCTGTGTAGTGCTTTGAAGTAGTAGATTCATGTTTTGAAGTCCTTTGCTAAATTAATATCTCTATAAACACTTTGCTGTGAGGATGTTTGAATTAAAATGTGTGAGTTACTACGCAGAAAAAGAAATTAAACATTAATCTTTTGAAAAAATGACAAAAAGAAGTCCTAATATATTTATATTATGCTGTAATTTTGACAGTTTTTTACATTCTATTCAAACTATAACTGAGGAATCAATGCAAAAAACATTCCAGAACTTAATTTCATTTTGGCCAGGACAAAAGGTTTTCACTTCATCAGACACTAATCTTTGGGTTTCCCAGTGGGCATCATATTAGATAAATAATGTTTGGGAACTCATCTCTTTTTGCTTCCTTTAGGCACCAGCATACCATGGGATTACCTCTCTTCTGTCCCATTTCAAGTTTTTCCTAATTGTTGGGACATTGCAGCAGAAGGGAACTTGACCAAGAATATTTCAGATTAACCATCCAAGGGATTTTGTTTCCCAGTGGGATATTACAGAAGTAAAAATTGTGGAAAATGTCGATTGTCCATGAAACGCTTTTGTAACCCCTCCTGTGCAGAGCAGGCTGGTGGAGGCTGCAGTGGGCCAGGACAGCCAGAACTCCATGGAGCAGCCCCTCCCCACTGGCAGCAGTGCCAGCCTGCCCCTGCCTCTCTCACTGCACAGGAATCCAGCATTCTTCACATTCACTTTTCATATTAATTTTTCATATTCATTTTAGTCCCTTCCTCAATTGCTTTGCCATCATGTTAATTAACAGTCAAGGCATTAGCACTGCCTACATTTTCATGACAGGCCCCAGGGCTGGAAGCAATTATTTTGATGCAGAACTACAACAAATACTGCAAAGCAAAGGCAGAGGCAGACCAGTTCCAAAACAGCAAACAATAATAATAGTGCCAAACAAATCCTATCCTTCCTCCTTTCCTATGGTGTTTACCAATTTTTCTTTATGTGCACTTTTTCTCTTCTTCCAAATAATGATTTTCCTGAGGGAACACTACTGATACAAGTTTCATATTGTGGTTCAATTCATATTCAGTTCGTATTTTTATTTCCTGCTTCATATTCATATTTGCAAGAACAAGAACTTCAAGTCAGCCTGCTCAGCTTTTCCTTCCGAGGCTTGGCAAACAAATGATTTTATTTCCAGAAGTGCTGAGCACCCAATGGCACCAGCTGAAGTCAGCAGAAGAAATGAGATGCTTTACAGTTCTGAAAACCACATCATTTATTTACTGACATCTTAAAGATTTAAGAGACAATGTTAGTTTCCTGTTTTTTTCTTGACCTAAAATGATAGTGCTGCAAAACTCTTTGAAGTCAGTTCTCTGTAATTTTCCTCCACAATCTTAAAAGTTCCCCAAAGGTGTGAGAAGAAAGGGAGCCCTGCTGAACTCACTGCTCAGTGCCCTTCCTTGCAAGGCTCTAGCCACCTCCTCACCTGCTGGGGTGGGTGAGGTGTATTTGGCTGGGGCCTGGTGTGATGCTCTCATGTGTTTCCTTGAGCATACTCCTACCTTGGAGGCCTGGATACTTCCTTTAAATTGTGGGCAGACTCCTTGTGGTTAATGAGGAGACACTTTGATTTTCTGGAGGTTTTGGATTGCCAAATGGTAATTTCCATTATTCACCCTTCCACTGTAAGAAATTCACACCTCGGCTCTCCAAGGTGCACGTTGGTAAAACCTGGGTTTGGGGGTGTAAATGGATGGTGGCACAGGGCTTGTTTGCTGCCTGGGGTTAAACCCTGACATGCAGGAGGAAATATCTGTTGTGATTTCTTGGCCCTGGTTTGCATTTAGGTGGCTCACACAGAGCCCTTGGCAAGGTCTTTCTCTTGGCTCCTCTGTGGCTGAGGCTCTTTCCTCCTGCTGCTGCTTTTCCCATCCTTCACCAGCTTCATCCAGAGCTCCTCTCCTGTCTGCTCTCCAGCAGTAGTGGCACCTCAGGGACTCAGGCACCTGTTTTTCCATTAGGATAAGAAGATGTCTTCTTTCAGTCTGCCACCAAAGACATTGAATTTCCCTGAGAACAGGCAAACGGAGTGGGGGAGAGCAGCTCTCCCCGGGAGGAGTGCAGGCTGCTCTGACTCACCGCAGCACGGCCTCCTCCCAACAGACACAGCAGCACAGGATGGAGAGGAGGCTGCTGTGGAAGGAGGCATACTGTGCATGATCCTAAAACTGGGAAAATTATTATCTTGTCAATGGTGACTAAAAACTGGATTCCAGCAATAGCTCAGTTGTACTGCGTAATGCTTATCTTGGGATGTAAAAGCAGGGGTGGACCAAATGTCCAAATTTAATTTAAAGCATGAATAATTTTTCTAGATTTTTGTTCCACTGGAAACTCCTCATACATGCACTTCAGTATTTCATTCCTCCATTGTATCCTAAATCTAGTTATAGGTACACCTATAAGGGGTAAAATGCAGTTAAATCCATTCTAGTGAATTGTGGTAGCATTTAAGACAGCAAGACAAAAGACAAAACTGGAGGTTTTGTCTTCACTGCAGAAATCTCCAACCCTCTCCATTACCACAGATTGCTTTTTCTTAGCACCATCATCCCCACCTTATCCAGAGACCAGTGTAAGAACAGGGAAACTGAGGGGCATGAGTGACAGAAAAGAAAGGAAACCTTGAGTACCCACAACATCCTACAACTTCCCTCCAAAGCACTCTTATCATTTGCAACTGAAATTCACCAAACAGAGCAGGAAATGAGACAGAAACCTGAATGCTCCAGCTCGGTGGAAGTGAGAAAGTGGAAGATCAGCACCCACAGCAGCTCTTCAAGTCCCCACAGAGCTCATATAAACCATGACCAAGGTCCTCCACGCCCAAATTCTGCAACCAGGGTGCAGCACCACCATTGTATAGACTAATGAACAGTGTCACAATTACATCTCCTGTGAGAGCAGCCATCACAACAAAGAAATCTATATAGCCTCTAAGCCATCACTGGGTTTAAAATGACATCATGAATCAGATGTGCCTTACTGTTGCTAAAGCACTAAATGGGACACAGAAACTTCCTAGGAAATGATTTGCTGTTTGAATCTTTCCATCCTCATTGCTGGAGCTATGCCTGTCAATATTTCCTGGCTCCCACTGAGACCATTGGCTGCATTTACTCTTTACAGAAGGTCTTTTTCAAAAATAGGTTGCTATTTTAATCAAAAGTGACACTTCCTGATCCTTCCTACAAACCCAGAGCATGCTGGTTTAAGGGAAGTACAGAACCACTGTGATGTGGTTTTAGATGTGAAAGTTGACATTCAGGTGACAATTCTGCCTTCCCCACCTCACAGCAGTCAGCTGCTCCCTGGGCAACACTCCCAGTGCTGCCAAAATGCCCCTTTGTCCTGCAAATCTCATGGTCATCTGCTGATTTTTAACCCTCTTAACTGAGAGTCTATGATATCCACGAGATCTCTCCTACCACAGGAGATGAGTGAGGTGTGGGTGGCAGGGCTGCATGCACATCCTTTGACAAATACACAAAAGAGGAGCAGGTGGAGAGGTCACAGTCCACAGCTGAGCTGGAAAGGGGAATGTGAGAACAGGAGAAATACAGTAACGTAGAAGTGGCTGAGGCCACCCTCAACAGCTATGTGGGGCTGCAACACCTACCCTGCTTATATGTGGCACACAAAAACAGTTTGGATCTGATTCCCCAGTCCTTTCGCTCTTGCCTTCAGCTTTTCCTGTTCCTAGTTTGTAAAAACAACAACATCAGCCTATTTTTCCTCATGGCTAACTTTCTCACAAGCCTGATGGGCATAATGAGCATGAGAAAATATTTATGTGATGCTGGAATATATGCTGGTGGCTGTTCTTATACATTGCAAATTGCTTTACCTGGTACAACTGTTTGGGGTCTGGTGTTATTGCAGACACACAGAAGATTTATATGCAGTTTTGAAGGCCTAGAATGCTTACGGGTTTATTTATTGTAATAGGATTTTTTAATATTGAGAACATTGGTGCATAACCTGAAGGGAAAGGTATGTGACAGCTAAGACATGATTGTGCTTTTCTGGCTCAGGTCCTGAATTTATCTCCAGTTACTCTCTAGCATGTTGTTATTATACTGATTTTTGCTATCCTCACCATTATTAGTGGTCAAGATCCCTCAGCATCATGTGGAATTTACCCACTGCAGGAACTGCAGGAGTGGGAGGAAGGAGAATAATTTCTGATGCTGAAAGATGACAGAGGGAAGGCCAGTGTTATGTCCTCCCTACTAACCTTCAGTTTGGCTTCAGATTTTCACAGGTACCACAAGCCCTCTGTATCCCATGGGACGCCCTTTTGAGTGGGCAGTGCCAATGTACAAGCATCTCTGCCCCACAGCTGGGTTCCAGTTCCTGAGGAGAGTGGAGAGGAGTCACAGAGAGAGCCGAGGGAGGATCCCAGGCTGTTATATTTGAGGTCAGTGAGAAAAGGAGTAAGAAACAGTGTAGGAAAACCAATGTACTAACTCCCTGGTTTGCACTGACCAGTCCTTAATTGCTGGCAAGAGCTCAGTTGAAAGAAAATACAGATAAGTGCAAGCAGTAGTGACTGCCTGTTCCTACCCTGCCTTCCTGGAGAATTGTGCTGCTGCCAACCCCAGAAGGCACCTGAAGGCACAGAATAATTGCCCCCAGCAAAATACTGGGTTTATGGCCAATTACGGCCAGGTTAGCTGGCCAAAGCACGAGACTGTAATCTGCTAGGTGACAGAAGAAGAATTAAACCAAGCAATGCATCCCGTCTTTACTAATATTTAATAAAAGAAATACTTCCTCAATGCAGTAAAGCTCTGTTTTATTAAAGTGTTCACTCTTCTCCATTAGGTCATTTGTACATTTTTATGTGGTTGTCATTTTACCAGCAATTTTATTATCTGTAAAGACATACAGAATTTTTTCAGCAAGCTAATTACTCCATATTTGTTGCTGATTCATATTTTGCTTACAATAAATCCAGAGTCTTCCCTAGCAATATTTTCAAGAAAAATTGTCACTGGAAGAACAATAAACTCTGGAGGGTCTAATCCTGCTTTGAATGAAAAATAGAATATAAAGTTCATCTCGAAAAATAATAGTTGTTTCTCTACCTACCTTGAGTGGGTGTTTCCCAGAGATGGCACCAGGCAGCACAGTATGATCCAGACCACTGCTCTGACAGGCCCATGTGCCCAGTACAGGTATCTAAGGACAAAAATGAAAGCAGACCTTTCATTTCACCAGTCAGTTAATGTCTTCCATTGGTGTCAAACCCTTTTTTCTGGAAGGGGAAGTGGGAAGCCATCTGAATGCAGTTTTGTGTGATTAAATGTTGGTGTGGGTCACTGTGCTCCTCCTGGTGTCCCATATCTGCCATCACAAAGAGGGATGGACCGTTGTGTGTGGTGTGGCTCTTAACAACTCTGCACTTTAAAACTTCTTCAAAAGTCACTGTGAGAACATCCTCCAATATTCCAGAGAGCAAAGCAAACCCCTTGGGAGTGGAAACCTAAAAAATACAACACTGAGGGTGAAAAGAACTGGGCGTATGCCTTTATTAATATTCAGCTCTTTATTAAAGTGATCAGCTCTTTATTAAAGTCATCAGCAGGATTTCAGAGTCCGATTAAAGTCTTTTCCGCTGCTGGGGTAATCTGAAGATACAGGTGCTGCTGCAGGTCTTCGCTCAGCTGCCCGCAGTAGATGCTGAGTTCTTGTCTCCACAGGAACAGCTAGAAGCTCCCTCTGATCAGCTATCAGGAGGCAGGGTGGATGAGCAGTCTGCTGCAGCAGTGGGCAGAGGCAGCTCCTTGCCCTCAGGGAAGAACTTCGAGAGTTCCCCCTTCTCTGATTCAGTCAGTTTCACTGGCCAGTTCCCATTCTTTTTAAGCTCCTCCCAGGTCATGGCGAAACTTCAAACTGGGCCAGGGCACTATCCAATTCTCCTCTGACCAACCTAGTTCTCTGTCCTGGGGTGCAGTTTCCCCCAAAAAACTCTCCCAGGATCCCCCAGGGTAGCTCTATCTGCATGTACAAAATGCATATNTATGCTAATGGGTGCTCTGTGCTTTCCCCTAAGGGGATGGGGGGACTGTCTCCCTGTGGAGCTAGGACTGAGATAGCCCAGCCCCTCCCGACCAGGGAGTTTGTTCATAACAAGGGGTCTGCAAAGTATTCCACACCTGCAAGGCCAGTGAGCTGATGTTTAACTGCTGATTATGGCAGCAAGTGTGTCCTGCTGAGAATCCTCCAACTCCCCAGTGTCCGAGGCAAATCTCATGCATTCTGCATCCGAGCGCTGTTTGCTGACCCTGAGGGAGGCCTTTTTGTCTTGCCATGTTATTAAAAACCTTTTCACAAGTGGACTCTTGTAGGCTGTGATGCATCCCCCCCTCCTGTATCTCCATTCCAATGAATCTGCCATGTAACTAATATAGGGCTCACTGATAGCAGATGTTATGCCATGAGGAGGTGCAGCACCAAGCAGTGATGGCAGGAGAGGTAAATAAAACACTCTGTACTCCAATGATTTAACTCCTTGTGTCTGCCACAGACCTGGACCTGTCTCCTTCTTTGTCCTCAAAGTAGCAGATACAAAAGGCACTAGATTGAATAGAGATCCCCCTCATGTGAGTTTGGATCAATGGCCTCTGCAAGTACCTGTGAACGTTCTTACAGAAACTGGAACCAGGAAATAACAGTCTAAAGACTGGACAAAGGAGGGTAAGTCTGTAGAGTGTTTCCAAAAACTGCTGGGCTCTGGAGACTGGCAAACCTGATGAATCCACAAACCCAGTGAATTCAGGACCCTCAGCATCCACACAAAGTCACCAGCACATGCTGGCCTCACCAGTGGTCTGTGTTCCTTGTTCTGCAGGAGGCTGGCAGCTGCTTATGTGGACATAACCCACAGCATAAACACCTGGTGAGGAAAAGGGCTCCCTGAGGGGATCCACCAAAAGCAGCCCAGGAGCTGGCAGTGCCTCTCAGTGACCCTCTGCTCCTGAGGACACGGCTGGGTTGGTGTCCCAGGGGCATCTCCCAGCACTGCCCATGAGGATGTGCACAGGCTGGGTGAAAGCCATCAGCAGCTAATGGCAGAACCTCCATGGCCAAACAGAAACATGGGCTCTGAGCTCACAGTTCACATCCCCCACCACGTAAGGGGAAAGTGGACAGACAATAATTTTTTCTTGTTAAATGTAAAGTTCTGAAAATATTTAATTGTTAATGGTGTGGCCTACTTGCTCACATAAAGGTAATCACATTGTGCAAAAGGCATATGCTGCCCTAGCAAGCACATTGGCTGCAGGAAACATAAATGGATCCACTTCAGTGGGAAAGAAGAAAAGCATATGTTACTCTTCAAATTAAGAAAACCTTGTATTATTTATTAAGGTCAAGCTCAGAAATCCGGAGACAGCTGCAGAATAGCTGCTTGATGTTTGTCAGTGCAAAAACGAATGTTTTAAAATTAATTACGGGGAAAGCAAGCCATTTGTTTAAAAGTCAACATGTTTCTAGCTGGCAAAATGTCCTGAAGTGATTTGAAATCTGTTAGCATTTTCATTTCTGTAATTACATTTTAAAATGACTGAAAGGAAAGAAAAATCAAGAGCTCAGATGGTGACAGAGGCAAATTCCTGACAGAACTGGAACCCCCATGCAGAAATACCCATAAGCAAGAGTCTCTCCTGACTCAGTAAAAGCTGATAGCAAATTGTACATTCCTGGTTTAACATATCTTATGTGTTTAGTACAGTGTTTAACTGTGGGTCAGATACTGCCGGCCCTTAGTTTTTGATATCAGATTTTCATTTTAAATGCACCTTGACAAGTTTCCTTCTGATTGTGGGATATGTTTAGCCCACAGATTTATTTTTGGGAACAGCAGGAATAGGCATTGGTCTCTTGGTAATAGATTCCAGCCTTGGGGATTTGGGATGAAAAAGATGGGGAGATTACAAATATTTATGTAACTCTGAGATTTTAGATAGCCTCTTGCTGGAATTTTTGCTCAAGGGAAATTCTGAGTTTTTTACAGGATGATGTAAAGAGGCCCTTGATGCCTGCAGCCCTGGCAGCACACACTGCTGGGCAGTGTTTTCAGGAAGGATGGCTATCACCAGCAGCCACCCCCTAACACAGACTAAGCACAGGTATGGATTTTTAACCAAGTGCTCAAAATTACCTTTAACTGTGTTTTGTCGATAGAAGGAAGAAGGGAATAAATCTTACTTTAGACAGAAATAGTGACAAATGATTGGAAAGTATCTTCTGGACATGGGGTGTGTCTTCCCTTAGAGACATGTCCAGAAGACATGTCCAGAGCTGGGCTCTGCATATGTGGTGATGCTGCAGCCCATTCCTGGCACTCCATGGGGCTCTCTGGGTTCACAGCTCAGCAGAGATGAACTGGACTTCTCCTCATCCATGTCCCCAAAGAGGATGTGGCTGTGCTGGCACTGCTGTGCTTTGTGACCAGGGGTGCCATGAGGGGCCACCTCAGGGAGCACCACTGCTAAAGGGGGACAACAAAGGTGCCGTTACTACTGCCAGGCTTTAACCATGACTTACCCTTCAGAAAGCAAGGTGAGGTGCCCAACATGCTGTCAGGCACTTGTTTTTTTATCTTTTCCCAGGAAGAGAGGGATGCTTCAGTTTAAACAGTTAGTTTAGTTGGTTGAGTTGCTTATTTTCCCCTTGCCTGTTGATGGCATTTATTACAGTTATTTGCATATGCACTATGCTTATCTTGAGAGGAGGACAGGCCAAAGAAATGTGCTCTGAATCTGTAATGGAAAGCAGTATGGTGTTTTTCTCTTCTCAATAGGTCCTGAAAAATTGTGTTTGGTTCTGTGATAAGCTTTATCCTTTCTGCACAGAGCAGGGTTGTCTAAATGACTGATTTTTTAGGTCAATAGTAGAAAATTAACATTAAAAAATTACTTCAAGACAACTCAAGATTGAAATCTTTCAAAGTCTGAATCACATTTAGAAAGTTTATTTTAGGGCAAGTTGCAAATTTTTGACCAGTTTCATTTTTCTAAGGGCTTTGTGAGAGCAGGAAGCAGCCTGGCAGGTGAACCAGAGCCCAGTTTTCCTCCCTCTAGGTCTTAACAGCAGCAGATTTGCAGCAGGCTTACGAGGTCTGGGAGTACACCCTCCCTTTATGAACCTGGGCACTTGCTTGTCTACCCACAAAGCTGCCTTTTAGCAGAGGAGACAGCACTAAATGTCCCTGTAAAATACAGAGATCACATGCAACTCCAAACCCAAGTGAAAATCATTATTAAAGCTATTTTAATCTGCATGTTAAGATGATTTTTAGGTTCTGAGTCCCAATGGTGAGGCTGTCCCCATGGCAGCAGGCTGGCTGGGGAACATGTGGGGCTAATAACCCCTCCTGGGGCAGCCTGGATGTACCCCATCCACAGGATCTTGAGTGCAGCAAAGTGAGCTTTGAGCAGTGGACCACGAAGATCATGTTTGGTCTTGGCTATGCCCATTCCTTGTTCCATGCTGACCGTGCTGTAGGAGGTGAAAATCTCCATGCCCCAGGTCAGCCAGGCTGCCAGTGTGGGTACCTCTGAGACAGGAGTGGGGAAGACAAGGTGCTGAGGCCACCTCATCCAAGGAGACCTTTGCCTTCAGTGCAACTCAGCACTTGGGCTTTCAGAAAGGCCACCCCAGTCAGATACAAAGCATTACAGAAGACACACCTGATTTTGGCAGGATCAGGCAGAAGCATTCTCACATCTCACTCCGTTCCCCAGTACACTCACAACCCTTCCTAGCATTCTCCTATTTAAAAATTGAATAAACATAGTCCTTAGTTTGTCACCAAGTCATCAGCAAAAATATCAGATTACAAGGTGCACAGGGGAGGTGCCCATGGAAACCATGGCTGGTGTGTCCATGCTGGCCACGGATCCTGGTCCTGCAGCCAGCCCATCCAAGCACAGAACCAGGACCTCTGTGTCACAGCCCCTCTCAAACGGGGTGCTGACCTCCTTCCCCCAGCCCACGAGGCCTCTCTGCTGCTGTAAATGGAAATGACCTTTGTTAAAGATCTTATGGTCCTGACAAATCCCTGATAGCTGTTACTTATTCTTCATTATCTTCTGGGTGTTTACTGATGGCCGGATTATTTCTTCCCATTTTAGGAGGAGAAGATAAACTGGTAAGACTGCAATTTCCCTGTTCACCCTATTCCCCATCACAAAGATAAGTAGGCTCCCAGCTGTATCCATTCTCTGGTTTCCAGTGATTAGCCTCTAATTGCTGTCAGATGTGTTTCATCTGGTTTTCAAAATTACCTGTGAAATTTCATCAGCTCCAGAGAAATTTTTTGGGGAAAAAATCAATTTACCCATTTGTGCTCTCAGCAGATTTTCTATTTCTACCTGAATTCATACCCTTTTTCACTGTTCTTCCAGGGAATGCTGATGCAAAAAAGAAACAGAACAATACAGTCTTCTCAATATCATTCATAAATAACTTTGTCTCCCTCTGAATAGAAGACCAAATCTTCCTTTCATAACCCTCTTACTAATAATCTAAACTTAGTGTATTTTCTTATTACATTTTATGTATGACATTTTATGCCTGGACTTTCTAATTTTCTCATTATATGCCTGCACTATTATATGCATCTCCCTAGACATGTGACCTGGTGTCTTGCCCTGTTTATGTTCAATATGCCATCTATATGAGATCACTGAAAAGCTCATTATTTAATCTCATTGTCTTTATAATGCTTTCTATTTCTCATCTTTTTTTTTAATATGCAGATTTCTCTGGTATACTGATTAGTAGGCACATACTCACACTAAGCCTTTGTTAAAATATTGGCCAAAATAGACTTCACAGTCTGAGCAGAGTACAAACTGTTTACACAGTGGTAAATATGCTAACAAGGTCAACAGGGTGGTAAACATGAACATCTGCTGAAGGAGTGAGTAATGGAGAAAAGCTTTGCAAGGCTTGCACAGTGCTCATATGATAAGGGTGGAATGTGAACGTATCCATGAGGGCAAATCAGGCACGGAGGACAGGACAATTTGAGAGAGAAATCTAACACATTACTTGCTTTAGTCAACATGTAAAAAGGAAGAGAAAAACGTGACAAATTTGTATTAAACATAAAGATGACTTTTTTTACCATAAAGATGGTATTCCCTTGGTTCTTGATCCCATGGAAGGCTCCCTGGCATTGCCTGGAGATAGAGGTGAGATTTGGAGATAGAGAAACAGCTTCACATCCATTAATATTGAATTATCTCCTTTCAGATTTGCAATACTGTTCATCCTGGCTGCAAATTAAGCTGCTTTCCATGCCTCCTGTCCATTCCTCACAGTCCTGCCTCAGTGGTTCAGAAGCTCCAGTGCCAGCAACAAGCCTCCTCCTGCTCCCTCCTTTCTTGAACTTAGCATGACCAAGCCCATGTGTCCCAGTTTATGAATCCTGCCTGGACCATGCTTGTTCCCACCCACAGCAGAGCATCGCTCTGTTCAGCTGAAGGCACAGAGGAAAATATGTAGAAGGTATAATCAATGTATGTAAGGGAATTGGAAGGAAGGTGTCAAGAGGATGAAGCCAGGCTCTTCTTGGTGATGTCAAGTAACAAGAGGCAACAGGCACAAACTCATGCACAGGAAGTTGCAACTGACTATGAGGAAGAACTTCACTGTGCAGTGACCATGCACTGGAACAGGTTCCCCAGAGAGGCTGTGGAGTCTCCCTCACTAGAGACATTCAAGACCTTTCTGGATGCAATCCTGTGCAATGTGCTCTAGGATGACCCTACTTGAGCTGGGAGGTTGGATCAGATGATCCACTGTGGCTCCTTCCAATCTGACCCATTCTATGATTCTGTGAACAAATAATCTTATTTTTTCTTTGCCTTGTAGATCTAGCTGCCAGTTATAGTCATTGGTAATAAGTGTTATATGCATACACAATATTTATAAGTACATACATTAAAAAATAGATGAGTGCCTCTAATTTCTGGGTGTACATTGCCATTGCAGGTCTTCTTGGGCAGTGTTCTTGCTGCTTTGCACTCCCACTCTGCAAAATCATTCCCCAGGTACTGTACAGGGGAACAAGGTGCTCAGCGCAGGGCAGGGTTCCACAGCAGGGTTTAGATATATGGAAATATCCATTGACTAAATTTAGTAACAAGCCATGATTACTCAGTTAATGGAGAAATAACTGCATCATTTGACTTGTCTTCATTCATCAGTGGGATAAACTCATTAAGGAAAAAGCAGTTGTCTATACTTCTGATTTGAGCTATTCACTGCACCGCCTAAAACTAGCAAAGTGATTATTTTATTGTCATTTGCCCAAGGAACTGAAATGCATTATTCTCTTATTTTGCTGTAAGCAAACTAAAGCTTTAAAATGTCTCATCTGCTTATCCATTATTATTCCTTGTCACCATTAAACTGTAGTCATTAAAAGAGTCTAAAAAACACCATCTTGGTGCTTTCTACTATACTGAAGTTATTTGACCTTCAGCTCAGCTCAAGAGAAAGAAATTGAGACTCCTTGAGACTGTATTAACTGTATTCATTATTCAGCTCGCTTCCATTACTCTCTAAGTGAAGACTTAAAGCAACAAAAAGAAATGCAGAATAAGAGAACTGAGAAGTTTTCTGACTGCATTTTAATGGTATTCTGTCATTACGAATCTACTCATTTGATTAGATGGTGGCTCACTGGGTTTTATGTGTTATGTTTCATTATATTTCTAAGGATTTACCATGGCATCTAGCAGCAGATAGAGATAATAAAAGCTCTGCTTTTTTGAAGAACATTTAAAATTATCTTCAAATCTTTTTAGAGCCTCTCAGAAGTGTAGGAACAAGAATGAAGGTTAAAATTTAAATTTATTTTCATGTCATGTTTATTTCAAGAATCATGGTGGAAGTAATACATTTCAGAGACTATATGGCAAGAGAAAAGACTTGTAAAGAAGTTTGCTTCAAAGCTTACAGAATACACAGTAGAAACCAAACAGCATCTTTGTAAACATCTTTGAAACTCTCTAAACTGCTGGAAAAAACGATGGGAATTAAATAATCTACTACTTCATATACAACTTTTCTGTCAAGTCAACAGATCAAACTGATTCCTCTGGCCCCATTGCTAGCTGGGTATAAACCGTTTGATGGTCAAGTTTCTCTGCATTCACTTGTTAAATTGTCATGTATCCCCTTCTTCCTTGCACTAGTTCTTAGGCTTTGCCTCCTACTAAGGCAAAGTCTTTTATCTCACAGATCCAAAATCCAAATGAATAGAAAACAGTCTGGCATTGTCCCACATGTCTGGAACACAAGACTGCCATCTCCACAGTCTCATCCTCTCCTGATCAGCTTCTTTGGTCTGGGACATTAATGTCTTAGTCAGAATGGTGTTTATCCCTGAAATTTATAGTGTTCCACTTACCATAGAATAAGGGAGCCAAATGAAGCAGTTCTACACTTCATATTAGTCCAATAGTTATTGAAAAATTTATAAAACTTTCAAGACAAGAAGGCAGATTTTAAGAGAAAACAGATACCATGTAATCAAATAAAAAATCAATTAAATCCGATGGAAAGAGCACAACTACAAAATGTCCTTTGGATGATAAAAATCACTCCTACCCCAGCAGCTCACAGTGTATTTAATCTACTTTTTTGTATCCAGTCCTGTCCCTACATTAATCTGTTTGGCAAGAGTCAAGCAGATCATGCTGTAAAGAATAGAGAGATATAAAGATATGTAAAGATATAAAGATTCCGCTGACTGAACGGAATCAAGTTACTCAAATAATGCACACAGTGCAAGCTGGACACAGGACCCCCGTTCCAGTCTTTCCACAGTTGGCTCAAACTAAACTATTTGAGCATTTTGAGACTCTTCCTCCCAACATCCAAACCTGTCACTTTTATTACTTGCCTTGCTACTAGTATAAAAATGTCTTCTCCCTAGAGTCACAAGCACACTTTGCTTCTATATCCTTGAGCACTGACAAAAAGTAGATCTGTTTCACAGTTCTTGATAGAAAGGATATGCATTTTTCTGCCCTTTCATTTAAAAATATTCCAGCTGAAATGAAAGCTGAATTTCCCCCCCTTTTTTTTTGTACTTGTCTTAGAAATCATTACTATGACTTCTCTATTTGAATCCAGGAGATGCATTAATCCAGAGCTTGATTTGCAGAATTCACAACTGCTGTGAAAGAAACTGGATTTGCAAAGTGGGGTCACATTCAAAAGTACAGAATAACAAAGTGTAAAAGCAAAAGAATGAGCAAATTCCAAAACTATAAACAAAGCCTTTATTGCCTGCTGGGAGAGCTGCAAACAAATTTTGAACTGAGGAACACACTCACTTTATCTTTGTGCATCCCCTCCCTCACCCCCTTGTGCTGTACAGGTGATGGAGAGTTCAGGCAGGCTGGCACCAGTTGCACCCATGTCCATCCTGGTACAGCCTCAATTCCCTCACTGAGGTGGAACAGCTGCACAGCTTTGGGGTGAGAACAGTGTCTGGTGGCAGCTCTGCAGAGGGTCAGGCTGAATCAGAGAGCAGCAGGAGCCCAGTGCTGACCCGCTGTGGAGAAGGGCACACACCCTGGGGGTGAAAGGACAACTTGTCCTGAAAGCATGAGAATTAACCCTCCCATGGTCCCCAGCACTGCTGGTGGCCCTGATGCAGCCCTGTGTTCAGCTGTGAATAACATGTCCCCAGGAAGACTTGTCACAGGCAAGGAGGAGTTAAGAGGATGAAGATGAGAGGTCTGAGGTTCTGTCCTTTGAAGGAAAATTGAAAAAATTGGAATTGTATAGCCAGGAGGAGAATCAGTAACACTCCTTGAGGACAGAAAAGGCTGTTGTGAAGAAGAACGCAATAAACTGGATTTTGTGTCCTAAAAATATCTGTACTGCATCAGACTGAAATTTTGCCTGCCAGGCTGATATCTGTGACAGCACCAAAGTGAATGTCTGGGGAAGTAAGGAAATAAGGCAAGTATATGAAAAATACTTTCCCCAAGCATTCCAGCTCCCAGCTGTTTTCAGCTTGGAGACTTCCCAGTTGAGACTTTCACGTTTGCCATGAGTGGGACAAACAGCCACGGACCTGCCAGAGGAAGGGGCATTTGAGGTTGATATCAGGAAATCTTTCCAGCACAGGACAGCAAACCATGAACAGGCTGGCTGGGGAAGCCAATGCTGCTTTCAGCAATGCAAGCATAACTGGTGGCCCTGCCAAAAAAAAGCCAACAAGCCTCCATTTAAAATAAATGGCACCAAATTTGAAATATCAGACAGAAGAATTACATGCTACATTCCTCCCCCTTAATACTCTGACCTTCTGCCAGAACGTGATCTGGCCTCTGAATTTACAGAGCTGGCACCCCTTTCTGGAAGGAAGGAGCACAGTCACAAATGCAGAGCAGTCTGTTGGGTTTACACACTGCCAGCTGTGCCATAATTTGGGAGAGAAACAAAATTAAACTTGCTGCTATATTGGCAAGAGACAGAAGGAATGAGGCTTCGACAAACAGTTATTGGAAGAAGGTACTCTGAAAATAACCACTGAAGAAATATGTGTAAGGTGGGTCTGTGTGGTATGTGTAAAATTTAACAATTGATCACATATTCTTATATGATATGTATATTGTTATGTTTGTTTTCAATTAAATATTATAACCTGTTCTTTGGATCTTAACATTAAAAAAATTAGATATTTATACTTTTTAAAATTCAATAAGTGACAGTCAGTGAGATGATATTTCTTGTGAAGCTTTGTAAAGCTGTGGCACAGACAAAACACAATGGTAAAAAATGCCTGTGCAGTATATGTGTGGTGTAAATATACTCTATATATATAGTACATATATGTATATAAATGCCTATATGCTATATAGAGAGAGAGTTTAGTGTTGAAGATTGCTGCCTGTCTCTTTGATAAATCAGAATTCACAGAGAAACTCAAAAGAAAACATTAAAGCAAGGCTTGAATCCTCAGCTCACCTCTCTCCATTATTTCCACCAGCAATGTGTGAACTGGGCTATCACTTTTCTATACAGTCCCAAAGTTACATAGTCATTACTGGAGTTGACATTTGCTCGCACTTCATCCATTTCCTAAAGATTATTAATGTCAAACAAAAAGTTGTTTTTACACAGTTGATCCTTGACCTTCGCTGATGTTCCCAAGGAGCAGGCTATTTTTTCAGCAGCTCCAGCCCCTGCTTCCTTCCATGAGTCATCCAGCAAAGAAACACTTGCATTACTAAAGTTATCCTTCGGATCACACTGCGATTATAGTTTCTCTGGCATATTGTTTGCTCCTCTGTGCTTCCAATTTCCTCCTGGAATAGCTGTGTCTCAGGTACAGCATTTGACTGCTTGACACTCAAGTAATTAAAATACTTTTGGTTTGGTGGAAAACTGGTGAGAAGTGACTAAGATCAATTTATTCTCATGGATCTGTAAAATTCACATACCGGCTTGCCAGTGCCAAGGATCAAATCTGCTCCTGCAGGAGCAGACAGGGAGGTGGTTTAGTCCATGTGTTGCTGATATTGCTTTGACAGGACCAGACATCCCAAATGCACCTGGGATTGAATAATGTACATGCTTTTTGTTCCAATGTTTCATAGAGATACCTGAGTAAATAAAGACATCTTGATAAGGAGCCTTGTTTTGTTGGTTCATTTGGCTGTGGTCCAAAAGCAGCCTTGGGAGTTCAGAGGCAGTTTTAGGGAGTCTGAGGGTCCATCTGAGACCCTGAAAGCATCAACATTTCCCAAACTCATTTTGGAACCCTTCTTGATTTTTTTTCCTGTGTTCAGTCACGCAGTCTGAACAGCACTGAAAAGGGACAAGATCAGCCTTGTCTCCAGCATACTCAGCCTGGGCATTGCTGTGCCATCTAAATAAAAGTTTATTGTGGAATACATCTAAAACACCTAACTGTACTTCAAATACTGCACACAGTACAATGTATACCTAATTGTCATGGGTTAGCACTGGCTAGATGTTAATGCACTCATGAATATTTGTTTTTTTCCTAACAACTACTGTGGGATGTGATCAGGAACAGAGCAGAGCAGGCCTAAAACTTGAAAACAGAAAACAAAACTTTATTACATAAGAACAAAGATAGAAAAGAAAACTCTAAAGACACACAAAAACAGAAATGAAAACTTTCCAGAACATTTCTTCTCCTCCCCAGTTTCCACTCTTTACACATTACCCTCTATGGACCAAACCCTTGGGTTTTAAATTAAACAATTACCACTCAAAAAACTAATCTTCAATTCAGCAAGGTAGAGAAGAGTCTTTCTTGCACTACAGACTGGTCCTCAGGAAACACAGGTCCACCCTTTATATGTTTCCATGTCACCCATGGTACCGCCCGGAGAAGTCTGCCAGGGTGACTCTCTCTTTTCCATGTCCAGTGCTCTCACCACTGTCCATGGGCCAAAACTGCATAGAGGGCTCTTTTTAAGGATGCTTCCATGCCGAGCTCTCCCCATCTTTCCCCTGGGGCTGAGGGTTTCTTCCCTGAGGGCAGAGGGTGCCACCACACCCTTCCCCTCTCTTCTCTGTTTGCTCCACTCCTAAAGTGCCAGTCACTGTAGCAAAGTCGAGCTGGCGGCATCTACCCNTCTCTCTCTCCTTGGGGGAGCGGGGAGGAGGGATGGGACGGAAGGCAGCTCCACAGTTTTCCACCCCTCCATCCTGGATGGGGCCAGCTCAGCTCCAGTCTTGTTCACTCTCTTCCCCCCACCCCGGGGGGAGGAGGCCTGAGATGTTTCTCCGCTGAAACCGGAATCCAAAAGAGGCCAACCTCCAGAGTCCTTGCTTTTAACCCCTTGTGTCCTCAGAGGTGAGTCCAAACCTCCCAGTGGCCAATCTAAGTGCCAGCATAAAACCTGACCACCAATTTGTTCGCCCACAACCCCCTGGAAAATTCACCTCCCCCCAACCACAACACTAATTAAAGAACAGATTTTAAAGTTGGCAGTGGAATTAGCAGAGTCACACGACTGCAGTGCCTGAGTTTCCCCTCTATGATCTGGTGACACAACATGATGGAAGCATCATGTACTCAATTCTTACGTGCTGAGACCACTTTGGGTCTTGCTTTTTTCTACATCTCATAACAAAACCAAAGCATTCAAACAAGAAATATGTGAATTCTTGATTAGGAAGGCAGCAGAAGGGCATAAATTGTAATCTCCTCAAAGGAGAACTGACCCCATGTTGAACCCAGCCACCCTCTTCAAATATTGGACTGTTAAATGTAGGGGACCTGCGATCTGCAAAAATGCACTTGGGGAGTTTTTATATAACTTGTTTATGTGTCACACCAGTGTTGAAGTCAAGAGGGCTTACATACAAGGTGGAAGGAAAGGAAAGGCATGTGGCAGCAGATGCCAGACACTCTGCTAATGGACTTGAGTGGCCTGGTGGGAGCAGAAGAGCTATTGAGTGATGGAGAGCTGCTGGTGACAGCACCAAGGTACAGCAATATGCCAACAGCAACACCTTGTCTTTCCTGGCCAGCATTCTGGCAATCCCTCAGGAGGAGATTTCTGACCATGCAGACCATTCCCTCGTAGAAAACCACAGAGCTCCGAGGCACTAGGTGCTCCTGTCTTTCCCCCTCAGGGTTTATTCTTTTGCTTTTATAGGCTGCCAGGGCAGGATCCTGTACTTGTACTCTATTTCTAGTAGCCAGTGTGGATATAGGAACAATAATTTTACAATGCCTTTCAGTCAGGGTGAGATCCTAGGAGTGTATTTTCACTTCTACATTCTCTGTGGGCATTGAAGAGCTTTCACCTTGTCATCACATCTTCCAAGGACCAACTGCTGCCTGCAGGGACTTAGAGAAGGAAGAAACAGAAAATTAAAAAATATCCTGAAAAGCAGATTTGTGGGCAGCCAAGCTATTAGGACATATTGTCCCACTACTACAGTTCCTTTGTCCCTGAACATCCTCCTTCCTTAAGTAAGAATATCCTCTCTTGTCATCTATGGCATTCCCACTTGGCAAGACAGAACATGGACTGTGGTTAGTCCAAACTAAATCTGGGGCCTTGCACTTACTGCTTGATTATCTAGGGTTTGACAAGCAATGGGAAATACCAAAGTTTTCTGACCTCTTTCTTTGGTGGAAGCACTAAACCTGTCTTTTTAAAGGCTCTGTAAACACCTTCCCACCAATTTGCACAGAATCCACAGGGAAAGTTGATCTTTGAGGCTTCCAGCCCTCTGTCTCTCAGAGGCTAAAACAGTCAATGGGCTAAGGAGTTGAGAGAAAAGAGGAGAGGGAAAGATAGAGGTCATGCTCTGATGGTTTTGTTTCCTTAGGAAACTGGGCTAAAGTCACAGTAGAACTATAGAAATGCTTGAGGCAAGTTGTACTGTGCTGTGTTTGTCTAGGAGAGCTAGGATGCCATGGACCAGGGAACCTTGGCACTGTCCATGTTTGGAAATCACACTGCTGGTTGCTGGTAGCAAACCATGGACCCAAATAAATTGGTATTAAAAGCAAACACTTTTAAGTTCTGCTTTTTCAGGGATTTACATGGAATGTGTAATATCATGGCACCAAAATCCATTCTTAAATACAAAACAAACACCCCCCCCTCCCCCTTTAAATAAACAGATAACAATTAGTAAAAAGACAGTCACATACAGAGCTCTTCTCCATTTTGGCTATACATCAGTGCAGTGCCTTTTAAGTCATTTGTAAATTAGGTCAGTTTGTTTCACCACCAAAATCCCTCCTGAAGTATGAAGTAAAGGGCAAAGTGGCTCATGTTGCACCACAGGAGAGAAAGCAAATTCTAGACTCACGGGCCTTTTGTCAAAAGCTGAGACCTTTCAGGCAAACATAATTTCAGATGCAGCAGCTTCTCTTCATTTGCTGCTTTTTGAGAGAAAACATTCCATTTTCCTCATCATTTACTAGACCAACTCCACTCCAAGCAATGCTCCAAGCAATGCCTGCGCTTGTTTTTTCACACGGGGGCGATGGGGCATGACAGGTAATGGTTTACAGGTGGTTCTACTTACCTCTGCTACTCCAGCTCAGAGATCAGAAATAAATCTTTCTGCAGTGAACATAAGCAGCTATTTCAGAGTTATTTTCTGCTGTATGCCTCAAAGTGTTACAGGCAGGTCATTTTTCAATTTGTTTAGATTCAGTTGGCGTGGCCAAATGAAATGTGGCTAATTATTCAGCCTCCCTTTTGGGTGGTGTTCCAAAAACCTGCAGTGGGATGCAACAAGTAATCCTTGTGCAGAGACACTGCAGTGATTATGGCAGCATATGGACTGAATTTACTATTGCCCTTTAGGCAGGTAAAACTGATCATGTACATGGCACACTGGATAGAAAAGCTCAGACTTTGGCACTTCAACTGTGTTTGTCTGGCTGTCTGCTGCAACAGTCTCTTGGCTTTTGTGAAAACAAATATTTTCTCAATATGTCATTTTCTCCTGTGAGTTGTGAACACATGTAAAAATAAGATAAACATCAGAAGGCAAAGCAAATTCTCTTTTCATGTCGCAGCACAAAGTAAAAAAATGTAGCTGGCAGATTCAGAGGGACTCGGTGCAGCTTGGTTTCTGAAGCACTGACCATCTCAATGTTCTCTTCACCACAAAAATACTGTAAGTTCAAGCTGAACCTCAGCTGCCATGTGCCATTTGCTCTCATGTGCTGCAAATTCAACTCTGGCATGAAGGTTTCTGGTGGGATCTGTATTACTTGTCATTCCTCTGTTCAAAATGCATAAGAAGTCAGTGAATCTACCAAAACTCCCTTCAACCAAAAAGAAAAGTGTTCCCCTGACGTTTCCATGTTTGATTTGGGATAAAATAACACATAGCACAGTGTGGGCAGAAGCTTGACTGGCTGCTGTCCACAGCTCCTCTCCCCAGCTTCTCCCAGTGATACACTATCTGGACCACAGCTATCTTTCAAACACCCTTTCTTTCCCCACTTCACTTTTTAAAATATTTTCCTGGGATCCTCGGTTGAGTTGTCTCCTTCAAACAACTTACCTTGATCCATTTTTCAGCCAGTAGTCTGGCACACCTTTGTCTGCACATTTTTAGCCATTTTTTCTCCTAAAGCTTCCTGTGCTAGGAGAACAACTCATTGCTGATCTTGCATCTTCAGTACAGAAACCCCACGCTTTCCATGCTTACAAAAGGGAAGGTGTGTGGCCTCATCCCAGATCTCTCCTTATGGTGCTCCCTTGGCTTATCTTCCATGAAGGTAGAAGACTTAAATATTTAGTTCAAGTTCTAACTTTGTTTGTTCTCATTGCAATATCTAATCTACTTCCAGAAATACATGAAGCAAAGTGACTGGCACCTGTCACATCTCAGCACTTTCCTCCTCTGCCCTGGGGAAGAAGTGTGTGCAAAGGAGTATCTTGGCTTTGAGCCTGTCTATTTTAAGCTTGATTTTCCTAATGCAGGGTTTATGTTTGTCATTTCCCCAGCCTGGACACTACCAGACCATCTGTTCACTTTCAATCTAACTTCACAAAGGGACAACAGCCCTGAAGACAAGATGCCCTGGCAAGGGCCAGGCAGAAGTAGAGAAAAGAGAGTTTGCCACACCATGAGTCCTGTCATAGGTGCCATGGACTGCCTCAGTTGAGCAGACACTGTCTGATCTTTGTCCTAGTCCTCTAGCCCATATGAGGGGACATGAAGCAGTTTGAGGAACTGGGAAGCTGATGAGCCATTCCTTGGGAAGACATTGCAGTGATGATGGTGGCAAGGCATGCCTTAGCCTCCTGTGCCAGCTGGTGTGCAGGGAGTGCCTTGGGCTTCACACCAGGGATATGCAGTGCTCTAGGCAATCCAAGAGGTCCAAGTTATAGAGGCCAAGTCAGTGCTGTGTAAAGCTGTTTGCTAAAGGAAAAGGAGGGTGTTGCCCCTGGGCACTGCTGCAGGGCTGGCCATGGTCAGCAAACACCAGAGCAGTGCTGCAGCTGGGGCTCAGGTGATAAGATGGACCTGCAGACAACAGTGCTGTGTGTGCAGGGATTTCTGTCAAAACACTGAACTATGCCTGGCACCTCCATTGTGCTTGCATGTTAGAGAGGATTAATCCAACTGCATAGGCCATGTGTCTCAAGAGCTAATCCTGACCATTTCCATCCTAGATGGAAACTTATTGTTTTAGGGTAAAGATGAGACAAGCAGCTGAGCACAGAGCTCTGAGTGCTCCTGCAGAAAGGCACCCAGTGCTGGAGGGCTCACCTGAAGTACAGGGATTTACCACCACCATGTGCTTTGCTCTGGGCAACCCTCAAAGCAAGTTCCACAGTGGTAAGTGGGTGTCTCAATGTAGGACACAGCATGGGGACAACCCTGTCACAACATATTTTTGGCATTTGGATCACAGCTGGTGCACTGCACTCAGGGACCAGGAGCATCTCTAAGGCAGCTATTGATCACAGCAACCCACACAACTGATAGCTCCTCCAGTTGCTCTGTTATCAGCCCCAAATATTTTGGCAGGAGTTGCAAGAGTGAGAGCTATGAGGGGCTGCCTTCATTATACTCCTCCTTGCCCGGGAGCAGCTCTGGTTCCTGCCCAGGCTGCCAGGGATGCATAAGATGTGACTTTGAAAAATATTTTCTCTTGGATCTATTCTCCATTCTAAGCATTACTTCTGTCAGGGAGGATTAATGAAGCATTTCATTTATTAAATGAGAGCTTTTGGAGCCTTTGGCTTCAGCGAGCTCATGTGGTTATTTACTATTTGCTTCTACAAACATTGTTTTTGACAAATGTTTCTGTTTTAATCTGTACATTTGCTGTAATCTCTTCCTTTACCTCAGCATTTCTCCAGGTTAACAGCATTAATATACATTTATGTGCCACAAGCTGAACAAAACTACCTGCCCACAAACACGATTTACTTAATTTACTTAAGCTAGTTGGTTGTTTATTTACCTGGCATTTAGCTACAAGGGATAGCAGGCAGCTTTCTAGTTTAACAGTGCTAGCAAAACATATTAACTTAAAACTTATACATATGTATTTGATAGCAGTGAAAAGCAGCTCTCTGAAATAATTCTGAGCTCCTGAATAAACTTAATACCTTAGCTCACTATTTTCTGGGGTTTTTTTGTGACTTCTTTTCTTTTTTTTTTTTTTTTTTTTGGATGTAAAGAATATAGAAAAAGAGAGTGGGAAGGAAGTGTTTCTAAATCTTTAGCTGCTTTTAAACCACACTAAATAAGTGGGTTTTTTCCTTTTGATGCTCCTAAGAACTACCGAGAATATAGGAAAGTGAATTTGTTAGATGCACCAGACTGTAAATACTTGCCCATGTTTTATTTAAACAGGTATAGCTTGTATGACTGATGTGAGCAGACTAGGAGGAGGGCTGAGATGATAACAGGTGAGCTACCTTTGGACACACTATTTAATACTTGCTTTGGTTTAGGCTTTTCTTTTTCTTGCACTGTCTTTCAAAATAGATGAGTTTTATGAGGTCCATGAACTGCAGATGTTTGGGATATCCGCCTGCTGTCCAGGTCAAAAAATAATGCTCCCTGAGCACAACTTCTCAAAGAAGCAAAGTGTGGTCAGCATATGAATGTTCTGATTCCGAATCTCAATATTTGAGAAAAAAAATTAAAAATGTAAGAGATATTAAAAAAATGAAAGATAGGTGTAGTACAGCCAAGATGCTGATCTGCTGGAGGGAGAGGAGGGCATAAAGGTGAGCTACAGTAAAAAGTTACCTGTGTTATTCAGTAAGTGACAACACCTTGCTTGTCTGCAAAATACCATTTATCTCTGAATTTCTGACTGTTTCTGGCTCCAGTCAAAGACTGTTAATGTATTTTATATTTCATGTTTTAAAAAATGTCAGGAACTAATCAAGGAATCAAGAGCAAAGCTCAGATCTGTTCTTGTTCAATGAGACCCTTGTCCATGAGGTTAAAATTCTACCATTAATCTTTTCCAATTGCAGGTTCTATTGAAGGAAGTAGAGATTGGTTAAGCTCTTCTGACTCCACCTGGTCACTACAATTTTTCTTTTGAAGCTGTGTCTTTCCACAAGAAAGGCATCAGGACAGCAATGTCAGCTCTCTGAATTACCCTTCTGTGCATTGTTTCTTTGTGGAGGACATAAAATGCTGCAATTTATCGGCAGTGAAAAAGGTTTCTGCATCAAAATGTTTCTTAACTGTGTCTCATGTGGTTTGCCTCTCCGTAAAACAGTGGAAAACACTTACTCTTCTTTTCTGTACTATGAAAGTGCTAAAGGTCTCCCCTGAAAGTCAAAGACGTCAGAAACAGTCAAGGCAGCTCTTGCCCTAAGAGATGGGCTGCTGAAGAATAAAGCATGGGAGATGAGATGAATTGGCAGAAAGAAATGAAAATGTTTGAGAACAGAGGGAGGACAGCAGAGACAAACTTTGTATACATAGCAAGCCAAAATATCAGAGCTGAACAGGGGTGACATCACAGCAAACTCCAGGCAGGCTGGAAAACAGACCTTCTCCCACATCTTTCACAGTGTCACCCAACACCATCACAACCACCCTCCTCTCCCTTTCCAGAAGAAAAGACATTATCTCTGTCACCTTCCCCGTTTCTCTGTTGGAGAGACACCAAGCTGTGGGAAAGGCTGTGATGGAGACGCTGCAGGACTGGGGTGTCAGCCCAGCAGAGCAGGTGATGTTCCTCCTGGGGAGTCCAGTGCAGGCAGTGCACACCACACAAGTCTCCTGAGAGGTGTGGAGACCCTCGGCGTGTGATGCTGATGTCTGGTCATCCTTCCTGGGTCTTGGAGAAACAAAGATTTAGGCACCCATATTGCTTTAAGCTGGCCTCAGAATAGTAACAAACAAACAAACAAACAAACAAACGGTAAAAACCCCAGGATTGGATTGAACAATGCAGGAGTAAATCAGAGAAACCACCCACATCCACCTTTTGTTTGTTACCTACTTCCACACCATCCAAGGGTCCAGCAACATTTTTTTACTTCAAAGAGTGACTTCATCAAGACATGCTAATTCCTTCTTCTAAACAGCAACTGGCCTAATCAGATTATAATCTTAAAAATATATATTTTGTCTTCTTTATTTTTTTTCCTGCATATTCAGGATCTCATTACGGAACAACATTTCCATGCCAAGTGCGACCTAAAGTTTAATAAAACCCTTAAAGGATTCAGTCCTCCAAACCAAAATGTTTGTTTTCCCATCAGATTAATCACTCACACAATTCCATATCTCAGTTGTGCTGATGACTCTCAAATACAGACTATAATGTCACCTTCCAGAGGAAAGCTTTCCATAACAATCTAAATTCCTCACAAACAGTTATGCTTGAAATTCCATCACTGAGAATGTTTTTTATTAGTTTATGTTTTCCCAACTTCTATTGCCTTAAACCAGAACTGCCTTTATCTAACTCGTGAAATATTTGTTCTCTGAATTGTTTTTATGTAAATGTCCCTCCATTTCAAGTTGTGTTTCAAGTGGAGATTAAAACACTATTAGAAATACGTTGTTTTAACAAACTGTGCTATCTGGTGAGGTAATATGTCCCTGTCACTCTGCTTGTAGCTTTATTATAGCAGAAACTTTCCCAGTACCTGAGGCTGAATCTGAGCTGCATATTAATCAAGGCATATTAATTAGCTGCAAAGCTTCAAACGTGTAGCTTAATATAGTGGTAATAATTTCTGAAGCTCCTAAACGTGAAATCGGGTGAATGTTTGATAATGAGTTACTTTATGCTGACATCAAGTGGTGTCTCTTCAGTCGAAACACACCAGCCCAGCTGCTGGATGCTGTAACTGATTTGGCATAGACACAACAGAAAAATATTTGTGTTCCTAGCACAACTGAGGCAGTGCTGGAAGTTCTCAGCATGCAAAAGGGTCACCACTCATCTGCTCAGCAAACCTGTGACTCCAGAGCTGACACAATGCACTGGCCCCTTCCCTTCCCAGCACCACACTGGTGTGCTGTGCCCTTTCCCAGTGCCAAGGCCCCCTGGTCAGCATGGGTGGCCTGAGCAGGATGTGTCCCACGCTCTCCTGCACAGCCCTGGGGGACCAGCCCCACTTTGCACCCCATGCCACAGTGGCTGGCCCTGAGCAAGGCAGACCAGCAGGGGCCAGCTTCATCCTGCCCTGACCAAGGCTGATGCCTGCTTGCATCTCCTGAGTAATTCTGCTGCCAAAAAAGTGCTCCACCTGCTGAAAAGGATCAGAAGAAAGAGAAGGATGAGGTTCTGCTCTGTCTGTGCTCTCATTGCCAGGCAGCTGTGCAGCACAGGCAGTCCTGGGGCTCAGGTTTGGGGGACAGGTTTGTGTTGAGATCCAGCCACTCACCACAGATGATGATTAAATTGTCATTGTTTGTTGGATGGAGAAATATGACATGCTTGAATTTTCTGTGTAGTCTTCATCTGATGCCAAGAAAAGGGATCCATGGTACTCTCTTTTGGCTTGTTGTGTACATCACTCCACAACACTCTGTCTCTCCTGCAATTTCACATGAAAACTTTTTTCTATTTTTCTGAACTTTTAGATCAGGCTGGAAGAGCAGATCTTTTGCAGCACAACGATGAAAGTGCAGGAGCAGTGGGGGGTGTCTGCAGCAGCTGTGCTGTTGCTGCACCTTGGACTGTCCCTGCAATCTCCCACCACCACACTTCCCTCCACTGCTGAGCCAGTTCACTGAGGTGTGAGAACAACCTGGAAATTCAAAAAGTACAACCAGCACCTGATAGAAACACACTGCTGCTTCTTTTTATTTGCCCCTCAATGTGATTAGTCTGTGCCTGGAGAGACCAGCCAGGAGCAGGGTGGAGGTGGTTAATGAGGATTTAACCAAAGCCTGTGCTGCTGGTTGTGAAGTTCTCTCATAATTGCCAGGTTTCCCTGCATTTGGGTTCAGCTGTGAAGGCAGCAGGAGGGCTCAGAGCCCCGATAAGGCTCAGCTGGAGGGAAGCAGCTCTCCAAAAGCTGTGACTCAGGCGGCCCTCGGCACACACAGACTCGTTAAGCCACCCCACATTCATCCAGCCTCGTTAAAGCCCAACATAAAAATAAAATCATTCATCATCTGTGATTAAATTAGTGCCCCTATGAAACTTTGATATGCCTTCCAAAAATTAGTCGCATTCAGAAAGCACTGTCCTAAATGTTTCATCACAAGCTTTCCACAGCAGTGGCCACACTGCAAATCTTTTTATTTACAAGGACAATGTTTTAGGTTAATTGCAGTGTTGAAGACAATGTGAGTTCTCTGCTGAATTGCCTCTTGCACAGAGGCTCACTCCCACTTCCCAACCAACCTTTGTGCAGAACATGTCTCATTGTGTTTTGAAACACACATCACTTCTTATGCAAGGGTTTGTAATTTGGGTAGGTTATTTTAAGCAGTCTCAACAAGACACGGTGGGTGCAGCGCTGGGATGATGAAAGGCATTTGTGTGTTGCACAAAGCCCTTCCCCAGGGACCTGGGGCAGCCACCCTGTTTGCAGCATAGACTGTGTAGGAGGGTGTAATTCCTCTCTGTGTGCTTTAATAGCCAGGGTTCGTGGTTTAAAACCAGGGTAAGGTCTACAGTGCAACACAATGCAAAGAGAAGCATAAAACTATCAGTACAGCAGTATAACTGTTATTGTTAGTGCTATTTGTTCAATGGTAATTACATTCTAGAGTTAATGCAAGTCATGAAATAACAGCTCCTGCTCTGAACTGTTTGCAGACTGGGCTAATATGTGGTCTCCACCAGGCTGGCCAGTGGGTTGCCAGCCCTGATGCATCCTTCCCTCTCTGTGGAGGGGTTTGCTCCTCTGACACCAGCAGACAAATGCTGAGCAAGCCAAATGTGTGCTCTGGCTCTCGACAGGGAGAACATGCTTCATCTGAAAGTGTGTGCTAGGAATGAGCAAGAATTTGGAGCTGGGGCTTTCACATATTGGTGAATATCACCAAAAAAACCTAACAGGGCAACTGTAAAACATGGATGTCAGTTTTCTCATAAAATCGTAAAGAATCTTAAGCTCACTCTCATGTGGAAATGAAATTGTGGTATTATTAATTTATGTCAAGTAGTGAGGACTCTGAATTGCAAAGCAAAACTTAATGTGCTATTACAGAAGGCACAGGAACAATGTTTAGGCCTCTTTGTTACACTGGTGATGGCAACCAGCAGCAGTCTTCCTGAAACCAGGATATATCCCAGGGTGCTGCCTTGTGTTCCTGCCCTCTGAGGAGCTAGTTCTTCCTTCAGGAGTGACTTTGAAGTCTCCAACACCTTCATGTGTTTTCTTGACTAAAATTGGTAAAAATATGTATTTTCCTGGGGAAAAACAAACAAACAAACAAAAAAACCCCCCCAAAAAAACAAAACAAAAAAAACCCTGTCTCTTGAAATCTTTACTATTTTTTTATGTTCAAGAAAATGTAAGTTCTCTGATTCATGTAGTCTCTGGAGAACTCAGTTACAGAGTTTCAATAATGAGTGGAACTTTTCAATCTTTTAACATAAATAGATGGGCTGCTTGTCTTGATAGGCACAAGACACCAAAAAAGCCTTCAACAGATATCCTTACTGCCAGCTTTACAAGGAAAGAAGGGCTCTCAGTTAAAAAGCAAAACCACTTAGCATACATGACACATGCAGTACTGGCCTTTTTAAACTAGGCTAATGTGTGCTCAGCAATAGAATGAAAGAGCCATTTTTGTGGTATCATGTTTTCTTCAAACACTGGTTGCAGGCTGCCCCAATTTCACCTTCTCACCTTCCGAAGAGGCTTCAGGCAAGACGTGCCATAGGTAAGAAGAGAGAAGGAAAATGCTGCTTTCCTGATATCAAGCCTTGGCCACCCCATTTGATGTGGATTTACCATGGTGTCCTAGGGTGACTTTATGATGCTTGTGTTCCCCATCATCTGTTCTGTGTGTGCTGTATGTTGAGTTCTGTGCCTTTAGCACTGGCTCTGAGAGCAAAGCAGGGAAAGAAGCACCAAGTTTATTTTGAGAACAGCTCTCATTCCTGCACGTTCCTCTCCGGACTGTGTTTGTCCGAAGCACAGACCGCTGGCTGGGACAGAGATCTTTTTTGCTTTTTAGTTAGTTTTAACTAGCTAAAGCAGAGAATTTCTCTGAACTGGTGGGGGTTGTTTTGTTTTGGTTTGGTTCTTTTTTAGGACTCTTTGAGTCTGCTCTGGACTGAGAACCCCAGAGCAGCACCAAGGGCTGGCACCTGCAGCCTGCTGGGCCTGGGCCTCCAGAGGGACTGGGACTGATAAAAACTGATTGCACTGAGCCACCCATGGCAAGGATTTTCCCAAGTTTGCCATCTCTCTTTGGAGCAGCAAGAGATTTTATTGTTTCATATTATTCATTCCTTATGCTTGTGGGCATTTTGTTTGTTAAAAATATTTTTTTCCACTTTTCTCCACTTTTCCCGAACCAGCTGGGGAGAGAAGCCTTTTGGGTTTGCTTTCCAGAGAGACCCTATTTGGAGATTTCCTCCCAAATTTGCCCTAAACCAAGACACACAGGCTGTGTCCCACCACCAGCTGTGGCAGTCAGCCACGAGCATGTGCAAGGAGCCCAGAGACATCTCCTGTCAGCACGAGCTGCTGGGTGCTGCAGAGCTTCCAAAGAGCAGTGTTGTGCTGGTGGATATCAGTGAGGAGGGTGAAGGGACACAGCTTCAGAGGAACTAGAATGATGTGCTTGTGCAGAAAAAACCCGCTTTTGAATGGTGTTATGTAAAAGAGCACAGCAGCAATAACTCTGAGAAGGAAGAAAGCTTTAGGGAGTTACTGAGACAGGCTCTGCAGACATTCATAACGCAGGAAAGGGAACAGACCTTTCATCAGAAGGAAAAACAAAGTGCAAAGGATTTGTGAAGCACTGGTAACACTGCTTAGAGATTATGTACTATAGAAAGTATCTTACCATTTGTGTACAGAAATGGACAGATCAATGATGTAAAATACTGCAAAGTAGTATTGCTAGAATAGAAAATGGCAGATGAGAAGTGTTTCCAAGTCCTCAGAAAGCTTACTAACCCAGAGGTAGAAGGAATGACTGATATCACAGCAAGAACAATTGCATCTTTAAAGTCACGTGAACACAGTGAGATTCAGTCACAGAAGGTATCCATCACAAGAGAGACGGTCAGTTCAGAGGCCAGCTCCCCATCATGCATGGATGATGCAAAGAAAAATATCTCAGGCAGCCCAACCACTCACTGCTTCCCTGGCAAACCCACCAGCCTGCCCTAGATCAGCAGCAAAGAGCCCGGCCCTCCTTCAGGGCAGAGGGTGAGGAAACCCTCGTGCTGAGAGATCCAAGTGATTAAGCTTCTCAGTGCTCAGAGCTGAAGCAAAATTTCATCAATATGCCTCCTTCAGGCAGGCAGTTTTGTATAATTCCAGCAGCACAGAAAGAAGACTAAGCTCATTAGCTAGGCTGGAACTGATAAACTTCTATTCCCGGATGTACTCTTTTCAGTTACACACAGAAGAGAAGTCATCTGTCAAAGTATGTTTAGGTGCTGTGTGCTTCGAAGCCATCAGCATTAGCATGGATCTTATTCAAATCCTAGATAAGCTGGCAGATCACATGCTTTATTCAATTGCTGAGCAATTGTAAGGCCATTTTCCTTCAGAAGTTAAAATAAACCTCCAACCAAGATATTTTCCTCATCCCTACACACACGAGTCTTATTTGGGGAAACATTAATGAGGGAGAAAAAATTAAAATTCCTTTTTGTGTCATGTGAGTGGAATTGCCCATCAGTCTGCATCCCCTGGATCACAGGAGGATGGATGGGGCATTTACCATGTGTGATATGAAGAAGAGTCTGGTGTGGGCCTGCCTTGTTTAAACACCAAAATGAGCTCACCAAAAATGGGGTTCGATCAAGCTTACAGCTGTCTCTTGGAGGGCCTGCAGTCTTGCCCATGATCAAGTCTTCTTAAAAAATGTCTGCACCCAAGGAGATGATGCAAACAAGCCATTGCAGATCATGTAATTACAATACTTACCAAAGTATTTTTTGGGGTTGACCCAGCTCTTCAGCAGGAAGGACACAGAAAATTACCATGTTTTTCAAAACCTTGGTTTCAGGGCATTGGCCATCTTAAACCAACCCATTCCTTACTGCTTTCCAGGATTTCCTTCTCTCCCCGATTCAGATTTGTGTGGGTAAACATTAACCCTATCAGGCTGCTTCTAGATGAGAGAAGCAGATGAGCCCTGTGCACCAGCACCAGGGGTGGGCAGGGAGAAGGGAGGGTTGCACAAAGAGCCCAGGGATGGAGAACAGCTCAGGCCAGACTGGCCTCTGCCTCCTTCTGCTTGCAACTTCTCACTTTTCCAGGGCTGAGGCGTGGGGTCATGTAGCCTTGGGTAGGATGATGTAGCCTTGACCAAGAAATATCCAACAGATGAGAAAGGAGCACCCTCATGACTTTGCAGTAGAGCTCCATGAGGTTGTTTTTGAAGCCTTTCTTGCATTAGCATGAAAAGCATTACTTCTCTGGGTATGGCATAATTTTGCTGCCAAGCATCCTCTCGTCACTTGCTGGAAGAAGTGTTTAAGTATTTCAGCAATGTCTGTGACAACATCTGCCAGGCACAATTCAACTCAATGCCTTTTAATGATTCATTTTCATGAATTGTCCATCTATTTTAAGTGCACTGCAGTTACTTCAGAGGCAGTAGTAATGAAAACTTAGCACTTTGGATTTCTTACACTGTCAGGGTAAGCACAAGACGTGGGCCATTGCAGGCACCCAGGGTAAGTGCCTTTACAAGAGCTCTAATATAATTTCTTGGGAAATGATCCAGATTATTTATGGTATAATTAAAGATATGGTATAATTAATTTGTAATTCTTCACTTGCACTCCAAATCTCCTTTTGATTAGTAAATATGCAGTGCTTAAGTGCTATTATGGAAAAATATATTTATCATCAGACAGAGGGGGTGTCATCATTAAGTAGATAATTACAGATCTATAATTATAAGGAAGGCTATATAGGCAATGTCTAGAGATACAGATGTCTTTAAAAAACACCATTATAATTTGTGTTCTCAGGGGGCACAAGCCACTGAAACATGCACCTTTGAGTGCCTGGCAAAGGGCTGTGTGCACATCAGGAACTCAGGACGGCCTGCAGCACACAACTGTGGTTCAGCTCCCCAGGAAACCCACCCTCTCCAGCAGTCCTGCCCTTGATTTAATTCACAGCTTAAACTGTGAAAGGGGCTTTAAGCAGAATGGCAGAAAGAGAGGACAAGTCTTCTTGGAGAACTCACCTTGTAGGCCATGCAGTGATTTACGTTCTACACCAGGGGAAAAAAATTGGAAAAAAGTTCTTCTCAGGGAAGGCCCATTTCAGAGCAACTTCATCCTTCTTCTGGAGAGCCATAGATCATCACATGATGTACAAAACAATAGAAGATCAAGTTCTGACTGTTTTGTTCCTCAGGGTCACACTTTTTTCCTGTCAGGTGGTTATTGATGGTGAGCTGCAGAGCATGGGACAGATAGTTGAGATAAAACCTCAGGTGTCAGACACTCCTTCAGCACACGACAGTGAAATGCCTCTCTATCACTTTGGCTGCATAAACTTAGGGACTTGCTTAGTTCATGCTGCTAGGACAGCTGTACAATAACCTACTCCAGCCATTTACCCCTGAAAATTGGACTTCAGGCACTTTTGTCACATTGTAATGTAAGCCCATTACAATGTGGAAACATGGGCATAAGAGGATTTTCAGAAAAAAGGCTCTAGCTGCTCTCCTAAGCCTTCTGGAGAGTTCTGATACTTCTTTTTAACATTTTGTCCATCCAGCCTCACTGTTTGCAAGGAAGCAGGGATAAAGGCCATAAATAAAGTCTGTGGTGCGTGATTTGCATTTTGGGCTGGAAGCTATTGCTCTGGCACAAAGAATCATAGATAATATTGCAGAGTGCTGTGTGTGTGACTAATGGTAACAAATGTGCTTACTCCCCTGATTTTGCAGAACACAGAATTCGTGAGAGTGTTTAGGCAGAATTGGAAATGATTGATTTCTATGCAAACTTTCTAACTGGGCTTCTCCAATTCATCCTGAAGGAGACATCAAGTATTTGTTCTCATATTACAAGTGTTCCATCCAGATAGAAAATTTTCAAATGTTTATCAAAAATAAATTCTCATTTACTGTCTACTTTTCAAAGCAAATTAGCTGAGCTGCCTTGCAAGTTCCAAAGGATACACCTCATTTAAAGTACAGTGCAGCAGAAATGTCACTCCAAGAGGAATGCCATAAATTTGTGTTCCCAGCAATGAACAGATGGAGATTGCTATTTTTAGGCCAGCCTCTTACAAACAATACAGACCTTTGCTTTTACATCCAACATATGAGGCATTTCCCGAGTGGTGGGCATTAGACTAAATGTCCAATAAATACTTAAAATCAAGTCAAGCAGCCCTGCTGAAGTGTGGGCAGGGGAAGCAGCCACTGCAGGAGCAGGGTATCTCTACTCCAGTGGACCTGCAAGAGCAGAGAATGGCCAGGAAAGTCAAGAGCTTCATTTGCAGCAGATCTCCCCCAGTGGAGGCTGCAAAGGCACTGCAATAAATTCCCACTGCCTACCTTGCTCAAGGGAAATCTGTAGTGCTGAAACTCTCTGAGGTTGGTGACAGGAAAGCTTTCACCTGCAGCATCTGGTTCTCTGCCAGCCAAAACAGGCACTGCCCACCACGCTCCAGTGCTGATGAAGGGACCCTGACAGCTCCAGGAGGGGCTGTGCAGTCCAGGCTCCCCAGCCATCCTCTGCACCTCCCTGGGGTCTTGCTGGAATTGGGAAAGATCATTACTTCACCATCTGAAGAGGCAAACCAAATACGCTTTAATTGGATTCCGTGTTGATCACAATATTGATTTAAGTTGGAAGATAGCCTGTGCATCTCTGTGCATAGAAGCAAAACATATTTGGATGAAGAGGAGTCATTTACATCTTCCCAGGGGAGAATAATTTGAGTTATAAGTGATGCTTGCCAAAATGCATTACCTGGCATTATAGATGAAGGAGATAAATTAATATCATGATTATCTTTTTTAAAAGTTAATGCATTTATCTAAAGCTTGCAGGGAGTCTAGTGCAAATGAGCTCAGAGATACACAGTCCTGCCAAATCCTTATAGGCAGGCAATGTCCCTAGTTGTAGGATCTGCCTTAACAGTTGTGGAGGTTTAAAATTATTTTTGTTTCTAGGGCTATATTTAGGAGTATGTAAGAAGTAGAGCCAAATACTACTGCTCTCATTTTTAGTGAGAAAAAAATTGTTGCAGATACTACTGATACATGCTCTGTTAATACAGAGCTCTGGAGATGATGGGTCAGTCAGAAAGGACCAGTTTCTCCCAAATATTAAGCAAAAGAAGTACACTCTCAGTATTGATCTTCTTGAGCCTGACATTGCAGCTGTAAATTCAATATGGTCTTTTTACAGATCAACATGGGGTACATTTCCTGTTTACTTTATTAATTAGTTTCATGTAGTCTTCTGGAAATCAAGATATGCAGTCATCTGACTTCTGATGTCAGACAAAGCCTGAAAAAACCTTTCAGATATTTCCTCAGTTCCTTCCTCAGTTCCACCTCTTCATTTAAATTAAGTGTAATTTAAATAGCATCTGAAATAAAGGTATGCCATTTGCTGAGTGTAGAACATGATTCATAAGCCTTTCACAAACAGCAGGGAAATAACAGCTATCTGACTGCTATTGCATATATTTTTGGCTTTAAAAGCCCATCTACCGTGTCAGTTAATAGTATCAATTTGAGCCAAAAATAACTGTCACTTTTTCATTTTTAATTACTACATCTGTTACCCCATTTAATCTTGGCATAATAAGACAATTGGACGTTTCCAAAAATAATCCCACGAATTATTTCCAGGCTCATGCACGAAGTGCCACTGCATAGCCGGAACACAGACCCCCAGAAAGACTTGCAGCAGTAAACAATGCTTTTTCTTGAACACAAATGTTTACAGGGAATTGCCAGATGTTTTTTAACTAAGGATGCCTTTCTGGCATCCTTAATTTGACTCAGTCACCTAATTTGGCTCTGGTCCCTGAGGGGAGGTGAGAGAGGAGCTGGCGATGTGCCTGGGCAGCTCATGGTGGCAGACCCACAGTGTGGCATCCTGTGCTAAACAGAGGCATCAATGACACCCAGGGGGCTGCTCAGCCCTTGCCCTGCTCCCTAGCAGGAAATGCTTGTATTTTTTGGAAGGGGTTGTATCCTGAAGTGCAAAAGGCCCATTCAGATGAGTGACACTGAGTGTTTGTGGAGCTGGGCTGGAAAGGCTGATGGGACAAGAGGCACCAACAAGTGCAACCTGCCCTAAGGTCACCCCTGACCATGAAGGGGTGCAGACAGCTGCCTCATTCTGCAGTGTGCTCTGGGAGGGCCCAGGACACCTGGCAGAGGCAGAAAAAGGAATGCAGACCCTTGGGCTGGCATCACAGCCACATCCAGTAACCTGTGGAAGGCAGCATTGAAATGCTGCACATGAAAGCAGCACAGACATTCCTCACCACAGACAGACAGACAGACAGACTGTGTGGCATTCTGTCTGTCCTTGGGTTGGTGGTGAAAACAAATGGCATAATTTCAGCACAGGACTAGGCTAGAGAGAGAAGAATTCATAATAAAAAGCATCAGTTCAGAGGGCTCTTCTGATTCCTCTACAGTGCTGCTCTTGAAGTTCCTTCGAAAAGAAAAAGGAAAACTTAAAAACCCTTTTTCTTTGGTTTTCAGCACATAAAGGCATGGCAGAGAATGTGGGAAGGGCAATGGTTATCTCTCCTGGCAACTTGAAATCTATTTTGACAGAGCAGCTAGAAAGAGTATTGTAACATTTTCTAAGTACAATTTAGTTTATCAGTACTTACTGGGGCCTCATTAGGTTTTTAAGTAATTTTAAATGAAAAAAATTCTAGAATAATTCATGGCACTTTTTGTTTTCCTCTGCCTTGCAGTTTTTTGGAAGTTAATAAAATCAACCTGCATGTCTCAGTAATTGTGTTTACAGAAGCCAGGCTGTAAATTCAGATTTCTAGCTTAATATTCTAAGATTACTGTCTTTGATTGCTTATTATCCATCCAAAGCATTTTACTTTTGCTGGAAACTTCAAATAAATTCATAGATTTGTCTGCTTTGTCTGCATCTATCAAATATTCTAGATGAAATGTTTATTTCCCCTCCTTTTAATATAATAAACTCTGTGGGGAATGCTGGAAGCTGGTTTTTGATATGTAGCAGAGTAGAAGCAATGGCAGGGGAGAGGAAGCAAAAGATTGAGAGCATGGGGAAGGAGAGACTGAGCTTTGTTCAAATAACTGGCTCCCAGTGGCAAAAAAACCCAAAAAACCCCAACACAAAACAAAACAAAAAAACTACTACAAACAAAAGACAACTCTCTTGCTGACAATTTAGTGGTAAAACCTTTGAGAGATGTGTGCCTTTGTGCAATCTTGATGGAGGTCCCTGTGTGCTGAAGCCAGCTGAATTAAATGGCCACATTCTTCACACGAGCATTACAGCTGTATCTTCTGCTGGGTAGTGAACTGTAACAAGTTGATGTTGCATTTGAATAGGCTGCTACAAGGTGGCAACATCAAAAGAAAATAAAATATCCACTAGGAATCAAGGCTAGTTTAAGTGACCCCAATACTGCTTTTATAAATTATCTGCAAAAATTCTTGTCTTGATTTGCAGGGATTTGAAAGCTGCATTTTGGATTCATCAAATGAAATTATCAGAAGGAAACTACTTCAGATAAATACATCACTTGAAATGTTGATGAGTGCATTTCTGGCATTCAGGGAGCATTTCAATCAGCAGTGAAAAACATACCCGTTATAGGTATGTAGAGGAAAGATTACGAAATTCCCCCATCATGGCATATCAAAAAGATAACTAATATATATTGGATTATCCTTGACAGTATCAGCAATCAGATACTGGAGATTAACTGGAAAAATCTATTTGATACATGTTACAGGCTGTGTCTATTTCAAGACAACATCTTTTATAAAACAAGGATGCATTATGGAAAAAAGATGCTCAAAACCCTCATTGGTTTTGAGCTCAATTGATCACCTGCTACACCATACAGTAGATGATGGGACAATTCCATGGGCCATGCCCCAGCCTCCTCAAAGCCCAGGGAAGTTCTGCAATTCATTCAGTAAACCAGAAAAAAAACCCCTAATTTTCTTGTTCAGGTAAGGCTGTGGCAGGGCTGGAGACCAGGCCCTGACAGCATCACTGGGGCAGGGACTGGTGGCCCTGGACTGTGCTGAAATGGGATCCCGGGCCATGGACAGGCTGGGCAGGGACATGAGTGCCCTTGGGACCAAGGCACAGTCTCAAAGATGTGAATATGGCATAGAAAACATAATCTTCTTCTTTTACCATATAGGAAGCAGTATGCATCCTTACTTGCAGGACATAAAGAAGAATAGAAGATTATGGAGGATTTTGAAGTGATGCTACCTGGTTATCTCTCTTTTCCTTCACCAGGTAATCCCTTTTTAAGTTACTACATTTCATTGATGCATCATCACAATTCTGTTCTTGCCTAAATCTGATCTCGTGTGTGCCCTGCTGTTCCTTTCCTTCCTTCTGACTGTGCTGTTTGATCCATTTTTCTGATAGTTCAAACCAGAGAGTCCTTTGTAACATCTGAGCTGGAAGTGTGTCTGCTCACAGAAAGAGGCTCCCAGGCTTTATCCATACCTGGAACTGTTTGGCTTTTTTCTTTACTTGTTAGTCCCCTTTTAGGAAGGGATTTTTTGTTGCTTTTCCAGAGGCTCATAATGGTTACTAATCCTCACCTATTTCCTACTCCTATTGCAAAACCAATAAGACTTGAAAGCCACACATTGTTTCTGTGGCCTTTGAGAGGAGACCAGAAAGCCTAGACAGGCTGGTCCTTCTGCTACGAAATAGTTTCTCAAGTCATTGACGATGACTCTGGGAGAAACCAAAGCTTGAAAATTAAAATCATTAATAAACAGCAGAGAAAGAAGGGGATTCTTGATACAATGAAATCACTGATTTAATTAAGATATTTTTCTTTGTGACATTTCCCACATTTTTTCCAATAGGAAATAAATTCATCTAAAAGAGATAAAAAAAAAATAAAAACTAACTAATGGTTTGAGGCATTAAGAAAACAATTATATTTATTTTAAACTATTTAATAAAAATTTGAACTCAAAAGTTCAAATGTTCTTTAAAGCACTAGACTTCTTTATCCATCCTTACTGAGAACCTATGGTATAAATATTCTGATTACTCAAGGATAGCATTTGTTTTGCTGGGAGCAGGGCTATGGAGGATATAAATAATACAGCCCATTACAGTGTCTGTTGTAGTGGAACGACACTGAATGGTGCAAACACTGACACATAGAGTACATACTTTCTGGTCTTTTCACCTCCTCAGCTTCTACATGGATTCTGTCACAAATGAATAATACTTGCTAGACTGAGTGACCCAAAAAATACAGGGGTCTTTCTTTTTGCATTAGGCTTCATTCCACCTGCAGTTTTTCTTCACTTTCTCTCTCTGTCTCTCTTTTTTTTTTTTTTTTTACATTAATTATTGGCCTGAATTCCATTTTGGCTTGTGTGTGTGAAAGCACTGTGCCTTTTCCCTCTAGGCCAATGTCACTGCTCACCCAATCAGCCAGACTGGTGATCCAGTGCCATCACACAACAAATGTTGCACAAATCTCTGTATTCACAAATAGTTAATGTCAAGAGAAACATGGACAGGAGCTTTGAATCTCTTGTCATGGTCTGATTTGATGGACAAAATTTCTGAAAAAATATTTCATTTTCTCAGAGAATAATGATTGTTGAGATTTCAAACTTGCCTTTCATTAAATTGCAGATAAGTTCCATATATTTAAAGAGTGATAGCTCTGCAAAAGAAGCTGTATAATACTATTACTGTTAATATAAAATAATTAAATTGAGGTGTTACCAGATACCAGTGTGATTAAACTCTATTATTATTAATATCAAGAGATCTAAGTCAGGTTTTACAGGCAGCTGGACTAGAGTGCCCTTGGACTGGACATCTCCATCTGAGTGGTAAGACTCATCTTCCTGGTCATCTGGTCACTACTTATTTCAACAGAAGATTCCTTCAGAGTTTAGGTAGAAGTGAAGGAAATTAAGGGCAATAAAAAGAAGAGGGAAACTAATACAAATAAAGAACCTAGTATCAAAATGCTGATTGTCAGTCCATGTGTCAGTGCAAGTGGCACTTTCAGGCCAGTGGGTCAAATCCAGTTAAATTATTCCAAATTGTTGCATGTTCCAGAAATAAATCCAAATATAATTGTAAGCCTTTGTGGACAGATAGCACAGACAGTTTTTGGAATCTGTTTCAACACACTGCACAGTGTGAAGTCCATGAAATCTTTGCATTCTCTATATGCAAAGACATGCTACAAGGAACCCTTTGCTTCCATAGAAACATGCTTGCAGTGTTAGATGCCCACTGGCTAATCTAAAGAATACTTGTAAAAAAACTTCAGAAAACCTTTGAACTGGCAATGTGGGATGTGAAGCCAGTAGCTACTCCCATCATCACTGAGAGCCCCAAGTGGCACAAGCACCTGTGGCCCTTTGGGAGAAAATTCACCATAGGGATCAGAACGCAGAAATTGTCATGACTCTCATCCTGTTTTGTACAGCCAGAGACAGCCAGATATTTGTGAGAATATACACCAAGTGCAGCTATGCAGGGAAATGTGCAAAATGTAGCACACACAGGTTTTGAAAGTGCTAAATGAGCAGGGTGAAACATGGGCACTGTAGCTGTGTGCTCTGCAAGATCTGCAGTGCCAGAATACTGGAGTCAGCTTAGAAACAGTTTCAAAAGGATCTGGCAAACCTGACAGTTGCCAGTGACAAATGACATCCTTTTAAGAGCAAATACCCTGCTCTGAGTCCCCAGGTAAAATGCTAGGTGATCTGCCTTAGGGCATTTTTAATAGAACAGACTCTGGTCAGAACATCTCAGAACAGGAGATGCTGAGCAAGTGGGGAGGGAATGTGAGGGAACGGGAGGAGCACATATTTCTGTCAGACACAGAGATGTAAACAGTTTGTTACTGCATTCTTGAGTTGAGTGATTAAGCCCACGGTAAAAACTGTGATTTGTACACAGATGGCTTTACAACCCTGCTGCTGCTGCTTGCAAATAAACACCACCAAGTACCAACATCAGCAGAAATAAGTTCTTCTGGGTTTTGTAATGGAAGACCTTCACTAGAGTAACAGTAAATGGCCTGCTGGTATATTCAGTCTTCCTTACCCACGCTGCTCGGAAATCTGATGCCAATCCAATTTGTTCATGATTACAAATTGACGTGCAGCCTTTGACTCTTACTGGAAGAGAGGCACTTCTTCACTACAGATCAAAGAAAAGCTGGTTTCAGAATGCTTATTTTAGATTTGTGACCACAGGCTCAACTAGAGCAAACAAGAGCAGGAGGAGTGGCTTTTAGCCAGCCTTGTAGGGATCTTCTCCAGAGCATTCACACGAGCATCGAAGTGAAGTGACACTACAATAAAGGCAGCCAAATATTCACAGTGACCCAGACAGATGGTCTTAGAAAAAAACCTGTGTATATTTGAGCACACTTCAGAAATTTAGAATTTGTTGGAGTTCATTTCAACATGGGTAAATAAGTCCCAGGCGAAAGCTGATTTGACTTCTTAGGCTTGCAGGAGAGACATAGTAATTCCCAAATTCAGGCTGACTTCTGGGATATCCATCTTCTCTTTTTCAGCAAACTCTCACAGTAAAATGCCACTTTCAGATTTTATAATAATCCGACCTGAGTGCCCCAAATGACGCTGAAGAGGGTTCAACTGTCATCAGTGGCCACATCAGACCACACCAAGACCAGCTTTCCATCTCCTTCCCTGACTTGTGACCTAGACAGAGCCCATGAAACCCCTCTGATTGTGCTGTAGACTCAGACAAGGTCTTGACTCATTTTTCAGATAGATTTCCCCACTGACCTATTTTTCCTGTCACTTTACTATCTACCATCATAGTTTCAGGCCAGTGCCTGGGGTCGTAGCAGTGCTCCAATCTCAGGGAACAGCTTTTAGAAACAAAGTGGCTCGAGTGCCAGCCTCAACAGAGAGTTATTTTGTTAGTCTGTATAAACTGTCTGACACTATTTAAAGCTCATTTTGGCAAGACCTGTGGAAAACAAGCATGCTGGAATAGAGAAGTAATTCAAAAACACACCTTCTCTGCTCTGCTTCTTTCACCAGAAATGCCGCCCCAGGAAAGCACCTGAGTCATCCCCTGACCCCATGCAGCAAAGCCAGTGTGGTCCTCAGGGCACTGGGGAGAAGGCCAGGAGGGGCTTTCAGTTCTCCCAAGGAGGAGAGGACAGTGCCTCCCCCAGTGGAGTTTTCAGCTCTCCCAAGGAGGAGAGGACAGTGCCTCCCCCAGTGGAGTCAGGACCTCGCAGGTGGTACCCCCACCCCAGGGGCTATGGGCTGCACCTCCTGCACCCCAGGGGAATCAGGGTGCTCAGCAGGTAAATGCTCACTAGCAAGAATGCCAAAATGAAAAGCAAACTCCTCTCCTCATCCTTATTGCACAAATGAGAAAACAGAGATAAGAAATCAGGTCTCCCTGATAAACTCACAGCCTTAATCACACATTTTTGTCAAACATTTTATTTCGCTTCATGTTTTAAAAAGAGCTCTGGGAATGTGGTTTTTAAGTTTTGTAAATATGATGACACAACACAACACAGGCCACTTTTCCCATTGTTCTATGGATGATTAAAACAGAAGATCCAAAATACTGCTTACTGTAATACTAATCTCCTACATAAAGATTGTCTCTCTTCCCCCAAAGTGAATTACAGGCTTTGTAACTAAAATAGTAAAAAAATTTGCAGACACCAGAGTCATTGATAACTTTGCAATCTTCTAACTCTGTTAGGTTACTTAATGGATATACATATAGACTCCCAGTTACTAGGTAGCATTTATACGTGAATCCATATTTCTCGCAACTATTTGTTATTTTATATTAGGAATATAATTTTTAGAGTTACCTAAGTCATCCTCTGGGATCCTGATGCTATTGACAAATTCTTTATTATTTTGATAAGCTGTGCTCTGTAGAAAAAGAATACTTTGGCAAAGTTTTGTCATACATTACAGTCAAGAGAAGTTATAGTTTTGAAAGAGAAATAAAAATGAAAATACAATTATTTTTCAATTACAACACATTATTTTTGTACTGTGACTGGTACTAGATTTAAGGGTCAACACAAGAACTTGCAATAAAATACATGAATTAAAATTAGATCTGGTTTGAGCCTGATACAGCAACTTCCTTGGAGGCCTTACAGGTGACTCTTCAGAAAAGTGATTTGAATGTATGCTCATCACATTAACAGTGAAACTGTAGGACTTTGTTGATCATTGTGTCACTATCAGCTTCATTTACAATATTTTGTCTCTAGCTAGGTGGATCAAAATCTGAGTGATTTTAGTAACCAAAGTTTGAGTAAGAGTACACTCTTTTTTTGAAATCTGATGGGGTCAGAAAGCTCTTTTTCCCTGAGCTGTATAGTTACTTATTTGTGAGAGATGGATATACTTGGAACAGCTCCTGATAGAGTGGTATGTCTAATATCCCATGACATCCCATCCTTAAGGACAAGGGAGCTCCTGAGATTAGTAGATGCTCACTTGAAAAATAATGACAAAAGTCAGAGGATCTGCAAAATATACAGTGTTTTATTAGTAAATTACACACTCGCCATGGAAACTGTTGTAAGTTAGTCCTTTATCTTCTAGTACAAGCACACAACCAGCTATCAGCATTTGAGACATACACACCAGCCCATCATCTTCTGGGCTTCTGCAGTGTCAAAGGAGGAACTAAACACATGGAGAAAGTTAAAGTACCCTTTCAGTTTAATTTCAATGAACCTGGTATCAATTGAACAATTTTTGTAGAAACAAAAACAAACTAAAGCTTTTGGAACCCATTTAAGTCATCATCTGTTACCTTTCTCTGAATTCTGATCACAAGAACATGACAGATTTACTTTCTTTGCATCTTGTTTAATTAACATGCCTTTGGAGGAGCAGTGGCAGTGCCAGCAGGGACCACACCTGAGACTCACTGAATTCCAGTAAGCATTTTCTGTCCTCCTGCAGACAGGCTTTATTTGACAAGTGATTCTTTATGGCTGACTAATATGCCTTGGGTCACGTTTATGGTTAGCACAGATACTTGTAGTGCAGATATGACTTACTACAACATGTGCCACTTGTAATTTTGTAATGAAAATCTCATACTCTCCAAGTGAGGAAAAAAAAAGGAAACAAGCAACAGCTTCATAAAGGAACATCTTTCAGGATGTTCTGCTTAGGCAATACCTAATTCCAAGTATACCAGCATTTTATTTTCATTTGGACAGAAGATTATTACTTTTTGAGGCAGGAATGCTTTGTGTTACAGAAATGCTATAAATCAAATGCAGTAAATTACCAATAGTAAGACACTCAAGAAATCCTGGCTATTTAAGAACAACACAGCCCCATATGCAATAAACTGAAAAACTGAAATGACAGAGTCAGTGCCAAGGTCTCAGCTTTTTCCTTATTATCCATGTTGTACAGTAAAAGGTGAGGTGAAGAACAAAAAATGTCACTGTTTGAATCAGGAGCTCTGAGCACTGTGGCTTTCATGTTTAGGTCACCTACCTGCTCTCAGGTTTAAAACTGTCAGCAATTAAGTTTCTGTGAAGGAAAAGGAGCAAATTGGGCACATTGCTAGAAAAGCAGAAGCTGCTGGGAGCTCAGGTCTTCAAGAAATACAGAAAGAATTGTAATAGTTGTCTTGAATTCTTGAGCCCCATCATGCCACCACCGCTCACTCCTTCAGAAGGAAGAGGCTATTTTACGAGAAATCTGGAAACTGAAAGATTGCTGTTGATAAATACATAGTACTCAGGCTTCTCTTCTTCATCCATCCACTTTGGGTTCTTTCTTTTCTAGAAAATATATTTTTATTAATGTTTTATTTGCAAATGATTTGTTAAATTTGAACAATAAAGGGAAGGTTTAATAGAAATAGTGAGAATTTGAGTATATTGACTCTCATTGTCAATATGTCAATAGGGGAATGAATCCAATCTGTGTTTTATGATTGAAGCCAAAATGTAAAGGTTAATTTTTACAACTTTGTAATTAATTATAAAAGATTATAAAAGATTATCATTCAGTCTAATGATTTTCCTTCCATGAGGATTTGTATTTCCTTAAACAGCTACAAAGAAAGAAGACTACCCAATACATTTCCTTCAATAAACACTGGTTGTAATTTTTTGTTGGGTTACATGTATTGGAAAGATATTTATCCTAAGCAATTTTTAAGTATTACAAAACAAATAAAGTATAGGACAAGAGGACAAGACTGGTTCTATGTAAATAACTCATTGTCTGCTTATAAGAAAGCTTTGTAAAAAGCCATGAGATGGAGGAAGAAAATAAAGGCAACATACAAAAAATCAGAAAAATGTCCTTATCCACTAAAAGGAATGCAAATGACATTAGTTTGTCACATATCACAGACAAAATGCAAAATTAAGAAAGTGGCTGGAAGTTAAGGAAAAAAGCCATTCACGAGTGCCACTTGACCACTATCAGCAGCTGCATTCATGCATTTTGAAGGACATCAAGCTCCAACAGGCCACCAGGGAACCTGTCTCACCATCCATTCCCAGGCTGAGCAAATGCTGATGCTGCAGCATCTCAGAGGAGGAGGCCAGGCTGGGCTAACAAATGACATGCAATTTTATGGCTGTCTTTAGTGCTCCTTGAAGGTGGCACAACGTAGCCTGCTGAGCTCAGAGCTTTGTTACATTACCTCAGGACAAGGCAAAAAGGCTGTCAGCTCACCCCAGCTAGAAAAGATCAATCATCTGAAGAGGTCCTACTAGGAAAATCAAGACTCAAGCAGAACTTTCACACTGCAAATTTTGCTTCTGACAGCCAAGGTAGGATGATCACACACTCCTTTTCCCAGGCCAGAATTTTTCCCAATGAATTCAGAATTCATCCCAATGAAGCTGATAATAAGTACAGCCTATGTTTACATCTCTTGAAATCCTTGCCCAAATGAACGGTAAATTTTGTTTTTCAGCAGCAGGAATGAGATAAAGAAATAGTCCTGATCAGCATGCCAGGGTGGCTGGGACAAAGCCAGCTACAACTGGGGACAGTCTGTGGCACATGCTTACATGGAGGAGAGAGGCTGGCACAAAAGAAAGAACAGCCAAGCAAAAAGAGGTACAGCCTATGGTGGGAGGAATGGGATCACTCACCTTAGAAAGGGATGAAAGTGGAGGCTGAGGGGCCCTTACAGTGGAATTTATTTCCAACCTAAGCTTCCTGCAGATGCACACAGCACCACTTTTATCATTTTCTCCATGCAACTTACCAGGAATACCCTACAGTTTTTTCTTTTATTTTGTTATCAAAATACAGAAGTCCTAGTGAAGGTTCAAAGGAAGATATCAGATTAATAAAGGTATTTAGAATTATAAAAATGCAGATGAGCACATAAATAGATCCACCTTTTCAGATTTGGTGCACAGGTGCTTTCTACCTCATATGTGCTGACAACAGAAAATCTGTCAAAGGAAATCTTTTCAGCTTTGGATTTCCTTGTATTGTTCCATTGTTGTAAATCCCAAATGCCAGTTTAAAAAAAAAAAAAAAAGTAGTCACTGCCCTGCTGCCCTGAGTTTTACTCTATTTTTTTAACACTATACATTCTAGTGAATATACAAATCCAAAAATCTGTAAGGTCTTTATGCCTGTTCTTTCAGGTTGTAATATTGAGAGCACGTAGATGAAGCATTTCCAGAGGGCATTATTATTTCTTCAGTGTGTAGTTCCTGTTGATTTACATCCTGCAATGTCCTTGGAGAATGCAGTATTTAAATGAAAATAGATCCATCTCATGAAGTTGTACTTACTACAATTTCAATTAAATTAGTGCGTGGGTAACAGAAAAGAGACTTGGATTGTAATTAACTTCTTCAACTCTGCCTTGGAAGTATATGTTCAAAGGACTAAACAAATTGTCAACATCTATACACTTGCAGAGTAACATTAAAGATTAATCTGATACCAAATTGTCCTGTCTACTTTATGCTAGATTTAATGAGAAAATAAAGTAGTGGATATATTCTGTCAATACACACTGTTGTTTGCATCTTGACTGCAGGGTATAGATCCTTTGGTCGAAGTATTACTCATCTTCATGCATAAACACTTTTTAATGTAATAAAACAGACCTCCATTTTTTTTTATCCGAGAGGCAGTAAAGTCATGTGAAGGGAAGAGGATCTTGCATTGTGAAAGAAAACACAAAAAGGGCAGAAGAACATTTATCATGAGATCCATCACAGCAAAACTCCCAGAAATCTTTTAAAGCTCTTTACCAAAGAGACTACAACCTGATTTTGACAGGCTATTTTTTTTGCCAAGTAGCTGCAGACTATCAGTTAGTTAGATGTTAGGACTGACTTTAAACGCTTTTCTTGCTTGCTTTTCTCTGACAAGCTGATGGGCAAGAAAGTTCAAGAGCATCATATATTCTATTGTGTGTGATTTAAATAACAAGGTAGAATCTTCGCAGGTGTTGACATCTTTGATACAGATTCAGTCAAAAACTACTTACTTTGATCTTTGCTGTAATTGCATGCTAAAACTTACAGAAGACTTAATTGCTAGTAGGATGGACAATTCTTTTCCAGAAAGACTCTTTAGTCACAAAGAAGTTTTAATTGTAATGCTAGGATTTGAAAGTGCAAGAGGAATGAGCCCACCCATTGATGGTGGTGGTGAGTTTTTATTCAAAATGAAAGGCTTCCTGCAAAGTTAGCTGATCTGATAGTTGTTTAAAACAACTCCTAAAGTCCTCTAGCCCTCAAGAGTAATTCCATGTATTAGAGAGTACATAGAGCCCCATCAGGACAAATGAAATTTGGCTTAGTCAGGATAAGAAAAACATGTTTCCTTACAGAATTCTCATAATCTGAATACCTTTCTTTTTAATTTGACTGAAAAGGAAATTTCCCTTGCTTGAATTCCACAAAGAAATTGTGTCTCAAGGCAAACACAGCCAACCTCTTAATACAACAGCAAGCTACTTGACTTAGCCCTGGCTTTGGAGATCAAGACAGTAATCAACCAATTACATTTGCCTCCACAAACATTTAACTTCAAGGAGTTCTACAGGAAACAGCCAAATCATAAACTGCTCAGCCAAACAGAAACTTTGCAAGCCCTAGCTACTATTAACATAGTAATAATCAAGGAGAAGTGAGCAAACTGTTGTGTATATCTCCAGCCACTTCGCTAGCAAAGAAGAAAGCAGTTGTTACGGAAATTAATATATTTATTTTGGACTGATTTTTCCATTAGCTTGACTTTAAAAGTCAAAAATTGATGTACAAGATTGCCAGCATGCTGCTCACAGTAAGAGTATCCAGGCATACAAGGTGCCACAGACCTGGTTTCAGCTAAACAGAGCAGGGTGCACAGGTCTAGGTAGATGACACTTCTTCCTTACAGAAACAGAAAATCTCAAAAGTTTTGTGAAGTCTTCAATTATATTAATCGTAACTTCATTATGTGCTGAAAATAAAGCTAGGGAAAACAATCTGGGATACCAAATCCTCTTATCTCTGTACATCAGTAAGTTAAGAGGCTGTTGAGTTGTGAGCTGCACATACCAGTATAAATTATATACATCTGCACAAGTAGAAGAGGAAAATGAGGAGAATTGTCTTTGCACAGTTGGAGCAAAAAGATCATAACTAGAGAGAAAATATTCCTACCAGTAGAAGTAATTAATCCCTGCAAAAGCTCATCTAATGAAACAGCAAATTCATCACTACTTGACTGCTTTAAATAGTGTGCTTTCAAAAGATGAGCACCATTTCATCTTCAAAATACTAAACTCTACAGGATTCACTTACATAACATGGAGAGTAACTTCCTCCTTGGTAGAAGTTCTTAGATGAAGTGTTGTGGCCTCCTGCCAGGCAAACAGCCAGACCAGGACATTGTAATGCTACCCCCTCACTAAATTTAAGTTATATATATTTTATGAGCAGTATAGGACAGAGAAGTGAAATCACCAGTATTTATCTTGAAGGTAAACTTAAACAACAGCTGTCTCCAGAATCCCAAATATATTTTCTTAATTCTTAAGAAAACTGCCAGACACCTAATTTCTTTTTGGTTTCAAGCAAACTATTCTTCTTCCTTGTTCCAGAAAAGAAGGCAGAAAATTCCATCCTAGTAATGATTAAGGGAACAAAATTCACTGTTATTGAAGCAAATGTGCACTGATATAGCTTTACCTACAACTTTTTACTATAAATAGCAAATAAATTTCTTTTCTTTTGCTGTGTTACTGTTTCTTTCTCCAGGGGCTGGAGCTGAAGAGAGAAGGTAATTCCACAAGGCTTCTTGAGATTTTAAAGCAAGTTAGCAACACACTGGATTGGGCTGAAACTTTTCAAATTTAGCTAGGAGAGTGGTTGCCAGGAAAATCAACTCAAACACTGGTCATTCTGGCCTCAGTCTTGGATATGAGGCTTTCCCAGCTCAGGAATGCCCTGCCTGAACAGGCCAGCTCACACCAGGTGGTTTCAAGGAGATGTCTGGCAGATGAATTCCCACCTTCACAACTATCTCTGATGTAAAATAATGCTGTTGGTAACACGTATGTAGTGCTGTAGCAGTTCAGGAATGGACAGAGCACCTAGTACAGAAGGAATCCCACATGCAGCACACAAGACATCCTTGCTGCCCTTCACCAGGAGTATGCTTATGCTGTGCTTACCCCCACTCACCAGCAATGCACTGACCCCGAGGGTGAAGTGCTACTCCTGAAAGCGGTGACATTCCCAACTGCATTTCCTTTGTTCTTTTGGAGCTTGTCATTTAAATTTCAGCTCAGCCAGGCAATGCTTTGAGATTTGATGGGAACACAGGAAAATGCAGCATGATTTACATGTACTGAACTTGCAGGTCTGAACTAGTGTGCTAAAATAGACTCTTGCCAGTGATAATCACCATCCCTTTTTCATTGTATTTTCACAAGATTATATCTATGACAATACTTTTAGGAGAGCTGATATGAAAATGTCAAAATGTAATCTCATTAAAGAAGATGGGAATGTAGCTAAGGACATGAACTCTTGCAATTACATCTTTGAAAAGGCATAGACTGCTATTATTAATAGGAGTTCAAGCCAATTTGAATTAAATGCATGGGATATTAATTTACATCTACTTAAAACCAGGATATAAAGAACATGCAAACATTGTTTTAACCATGTTTATTTTTTAAGGCACATCAATTTTGTATTATAAACCCACTAAAGTATCCGGGCAACTGACTGTGACAATCAGCCAGACAATGCTTTGTTTGAGATTCAATGGGAACCAAATGGGAATCACAGAAAAATGCAGGAAAATGTGATTTACATGTATTAATTAAACTTATAGGTCTGAAGGGGCTGTCTGAAAGTGGTCTCTGAAACAAGGTTGTAGCAGGTCAAGGTCGGTTTCTTCTCCCACATAACAAGTGAGAGGAGCAGATGAAATGGCCTTAAGTTTAGACTGGATATTACAAAAAAATTCTTCATAGAAAGGGCAGTCAGGCTTCAAAACAGGCTGTCCAGGGAAGTAGTAGAATCACCATCCCTCCAGGGGTTCAAAAGGTTCATGAATGTGGCAGTGGTTTAGTGGTGAAAAAGGTGGTACCGGGTTGATAGCTGGACTCAATGGTCTTTTGAGTCTTGTCCTTTCTTAATGATTCTATGATTCCATAAAAATGAAAGCAACTCCTTTCCTATTTGTGACACACAGCTGTCTTTCAAGTAAGCTCACATTTCCTGAACACATCAAGAACAGTTTTTTAATTACAAATGCACAGCAAAGTGCTAAAACATCTTCCACCAAACCAGTTCACTGTCAGATTTCAGCAGGATCATCCTCCCAGGGATCCAGGCAGCTCCTTGCAGCTGGAGAAGACATTCCCACTCGTGTATGGCAAGCAGCTCCCCCCTATCACCGTGTACTTTAGCCAGCCCCAGTGCTCTGGTAAATTCAGTGGTGCCCTCTAAGCCCCAAATGCACCCGCTCACTCCTGGCAGCCTTGCACACTCCCAGCTGCAGCAGCACTGCAGTGACAATGATCTGCAGAAATATTCTTCCTCTTGCTTCCTGCTCCTTGAATCCCAACTATCCATGAAGCTGAAGGAACAGCATGAGGTCCTTTGCCTATTCTGACATCAAGCAGAAAAACTGGCAAATTAAGGGCATTTTAGCTACACATGGCTGGGAAGATTAGCATTTCTGTCTCATAAAGATCCTTTTTGTTTGCAAAAGAGGTTTGTTAGCAAAACTAATTATCTGCATCATCTAAAGCATACTTTTAAGAAGGATGTTTTTCTATAAAACATGCCTCAGGTGACAGAAAAATGTCACTGAATTGAAAATAAAAAGCATGTCTTATCTAACAAGGGATAAGCAAGGAGAGCTTTTTTCAGGGGAAAAAATAGGATACTGAGTATAGACAAAGTTTAAGATAACTAGAAGCATTTTCATGGACTGGGCTTTACAATTTTTTATTAAATGAAAACCAGATGATGCATTTAAAAGATGGTATATCAACCACTATAGGGCCAATGGACACTTGAGCATTTATAGTTTGCATATGCATCACCCAAATAAGAGTGAATATTTTAGAAAATCACCATGTGTTAGTCTCAAAAGCATAATCAATTCGTTGAAAAGCATAATCTGCTTTTTCTCAAATTGTCTTTCAGGGGTTTTTTTCTTCTTGGACAGAAACAAATAGAATGAACAAGCAAAGAAAGTAAGAATGCTGTGAAATTTAATAACAAAACACCCAAAGGAAATTTGCTGATCTGCTAAAAACATCTTTACAACAGTAGGATTTCGAGTGTCATTTTGTTATCTTAAACGAAATGAATGAAAATTTCACTAACACAAAAAAATGCTGGAAAGACATTTTAAAGATGAACAAAACTTGTCCTAGAAAACTTAACATACTACAAGTATTGAAAATTAGAAAGGATATTACAGCTTAATCAGTTACTAAATAACAGCAACCAGCCATGAGAGAACTTGAAGTTTTCTAATTATCAGAGTGCTGCTGGAACAACATTATGATTTCAAGCAGCATTTCACCAAGCACTTGGTCACCTCAACAAGACAGCACAGGACTGCCACCTTGTGAACAACAGAAAACAGCCAAGCTGCATTAACAGGATAAAATTCAACAGCCCCCAGACACTACAGAATACTTTCCTTACTTTCTAACAGGAGTAATCCATCTTATTTATCAATCCTCTAGGAAATTACCAGATAAATATTTCAGCATCACTTATGCTATAAAAGTCTTGCTAATTTTGAACATGAACATGTGTTATCATAGTTAAAAGGAATGAAATACAGAATGATCGCAAATAGCAGGAAATGAAATTCACAGCATAAAAGATTATCAAACTTCCTATCTTGCTAAATAATAACATGTTGTTAACTAAAAGAAAAAAAAAGTTCAATCGTTTGTATTTTCCCCCCACTTCAAAACAATTCAGCCATGCTGACTGTTCAGCTATTTTTATTATTCCAACAGTTACTAAAAAATCATCTTATTTCTAAGAAAAATCAAAACTGAACTTTTTTTTCAAAGCAGCCATTATATAAACATTAGCTGTGCTATTTTTGATTTTACCTTGAATACTTCAAGGTATTAGTGTGATTTTATTAAAAATTGATAACTAATAAAATTTACAAGACATTAACATTTTAAAGCTGTTGTAAGAAATGTCATTGACACCTGCTGAGATTTAACCTAAAGTAAGTAATTATGGTTCTATTGAATCTAGAAGACTTTGGCAGGATAAGCAGGATAAATACAGCCCTTTCTGCATGTCGTTAACAAAAACAGCAAATAAATTAGAAACAACTACAATGGAAATATTTCAGTGGCAAAATATTAAAATCCATTTTTCAATGGATTTCAACAGTGCTACTGCTATTTGCCAAAGTTCTAGGAAATACTGATGGAATGACAAATTCTGATACAAATATAACCCCTCTGATTTCTGGACTGACTTGGCTAACATTCAGTATTACCTGCAAACACCCTCAGGCTCACAGGCAAAAGTGAAAACATAGCTTTATTCTACAAATACATTCTCCTTTCATACTTTAGTAATTGATCCCCAACTTCCCTCTTAAATAAATTTCTATTAATGCAGCCTGCTTTCAAATAAGCAAAATACATTGAGCATAATTGTACTTTTAAATTAAAACCCATTAGTGATAAATTCCATTACAAAATATTATGCCATTTCATAGTACTGGTTAAACTGCCCCAACAGGTAACAGACCTCTATGTGTAATTTTCTAGTGTCTCCTGGAGTGGAGCTCATTAGAAAGGTACTGTGCTCTAAATTTTGGTGGACTTTTTGCCCTCACCTTTCACAATAAAATAAATGTTTTTAAATTGTACATATTTAAACTGGTTCTTTATGCCTGAAACATCTGCTACTTCTGTTAAAAACAGGAAGCATGAACAGGCTCTCAAAAGAGTTCATCATGGATAGCATTTGAAACCAGTAAAAACTGACATGCTGGATGAAACACCTGTGGACTACACAGGGATTTTTGCAAGGGATTTTTTTTTTTCAAGGGAATTAACACCTGCTCCCCTACATAAAACTGCAAAAAAAACCTTGGATCTGAGATACAACTTGGAATACTCGACAGAGTCCCATGCCTTTCCATCTTACCATTCCAACTCACTACTTCTCTGCACAAAGATGTACTTAAGCAGGCAAATGCTCTTTATCTTATGATTTTATTGGCATGGCATACAAAAACAAAATTGGAAGCAGAAGGCACACAAGATTTCCCCTCTCCAATCTGTGATACTGAAATCACAACACAACATCCCCAGCCAGAACCACGCTGGATTCTTCAAAAGCAATCCATTTTGGGTTTCTCTTATCCCTTCAACTTGAAGAAGCAAATAGGGACTGATTGAAAATGGCTTTCCCTTTCATACACACTGACAATAAGTTACCAGGCTGGCAAATGGCCCAGGAGCAAAAAGCAACCTGGCAATTATCTTAAATTCAATATAAATACACTTACTCAGTGAAGAGTGGCTTGAGGGCTTCCTTAGGAGAAACAGGGTTGCAAAGGCATTGATCAGAATCTGAACTCACCACAGCTATCAAAGTGTTAGTACCAGGAAGGAACTGGAGCCAGGACACAGCTCCAAGCTACACAGCACCTGAAGTTTTGGTCACTGCTCTCCCCTGCTCCATACTTTAGCAATCAAATACTTTTGAGACTTAAAAAAATGATTTACTGACAAGAACCATTACAGCTTTCATTTACTCTGATGATAATGCACACTAGATGCTTTTAAATATATATACATACATACATATATACACAGATTGCATTTTACCTTTGTCAAACAATACACATACACTCAAGTTCCATTAAACATGAAAAATACTTAGAAGAGTCGTTCAATAATGCCATTAGTACTTCTTGAAGATTACACACCAAAGATCTTTGAAACACTCAACTCAGGAATGCACTCAGAGCTGATTTGAGAACAAACCCGTGAGCATAGAACCAAAGGACATAAAAGCTCAACTGTTTAAGAGGGCTGCAATCCACTGCATGTTGCAGTCTGACATCTGTAAACCACTCCCCTTCTAACAGGTCACATTATCAAGTGCCATTTATTCCTCCAAAGAAGGTGCACACACATAGCATCTGCTGTGTTTTCCAAATATCACTTTGAAATAAAGTGTTCAAAATGCTCTAATGATTTAAGAGTCTACATTCTGCATACAAAACTAATGTAAGCATTTACTGACAAAAAAGTAATGAAAATTCAGTGAGATGTAGGAGGCTTTGAAAACATTGTGCTTTAGTAGTGGTTTATACACTAGTACACTTAGAAGGAAATGGTCTGATCTGAGGAATAAATATGCACACACATAAACAAAGAAAAAGGTTGAACAGGTTTAAATTCTTCATTTGTAAAAGAGAAATCTCTGCAATGTACTTATAAACTGTTATACCTTCAACGGCATGTTATGTAATATTTTATTATCATGAAATATGACAGTAAACATCTCCCTTATTTTACATTAATTGCAGAAAGGTATTCTCACATTTCCCCTCATACTGAATTTTAAAATTCTCAAAAATTCAATATATGGAGTATCTTCACATCATAACAGACTTGCATTTGGTTGCAACAATATAAGCAAAGTGCTTACTTCCTAATTCCAACTAGGGAAGATAGTTCTTACATGATGCAAAACATTGTTTCATTCCAGAGTCCAGTCCTGAAACAGAACTGTGTTTTCCTACAGGTATAAAAGTATTAAAAAAAAAAAAAGTCACCACATAAACCTCTGTACCTCATCACTATTTTCCCATTGGAATGTTCTGTTTAGAAAAAGATAAAAAGTTACAGCATTTACTAAAATATAAAAAGCCAGCTCCAGAAGTTGTCTATATAGAGACAGAAATGGAGTATTGAGCCTATATATCAAGAATGGCAAAATAAAGTAACGAAATTCTAGCAATTTTTGAGGAACTGTGACTGCTAATAAACATACAAAATACATTAAGATCCAGAATATCGATTTTGATTTTAATGTATCAGCGAAACTCCAGCCAGCAAATATATAGAATGGAACTAACAGGTATTTTACAAGCTCGTGTCTTTGGAACACTTTTCTCCAGACATAAAACGTGTAATGTCTGTTATCTGCTAGTAAATACTTATGGACATAGGTGAATCTCCAGATCAGGAATAAAGAGATGACAGTGATTAAGCTATACTGCACCGGGTGCTTTCGCAACGACAAAAGGAATTTCCTGATTTTAGTAGGGGTCAATAAATGAGGGAATGAAAAGAAAACAGTAAAGCACAGAAAATAGAACAGCTGAGGAAAGTGCAAACAGGCTTCATGACTACTTCTATCACCAACAACTATTCCACCATTGATGAAAACAAAAACAAAGAAGAGAGATACTAATATGATGTATGGCCAAGTTAAAGCAGTAAGTGTAACTAAGTTCTTAGGTGACAAGAGATATTTAACAAGAAATTGCAGTATTCTGGTCAAATCTGAAAATGATCCTTTCCTGGAAGAAATCTTTTCATCTTTCTTTTTCTGCAACTCAATCTTCCAGGCTTCATTTAGCTTCTCAGCAACAACATTTCCAGCACAAAAAACTGTCCACACAATATTCGTCTGACGAAACATGAAGCCACAAAATCCAAGGAGAGCAGAAGTTTTGTGGTTGCCATAAAGGCACATTAAATAGGAAAAGAGAGTAAAAAATACTGACCCTGGATCCGTATAATAAAGGAATGTAAAAAAATAAAGGGTGGGAAACATTGCAAGAGTTAATGCCGACAAGATTCTCTGGAAACCAGACACAGCCTAAAAAAGAAGAAAAATGTGGTTAGACAATGCCCAACAAAATAGTTTATTAAAAGAAAACTAGTATAATTCTTGAGAATTCCATTAAAACAATATATCATCTCCTTAGCTCTTTGTTTCCATTATTGCACAAATGCTACATTTTTCTTAAGATCCTGCTGCATTAATACAGTTACACAATGTTAAAATCCAAGTGAAAAGTACAGAACATTACTGCAGGTGAGTTAAAAATATGTCAACAAAAAATACACCAACTTCTTTCAAATGTCATGTGTGCACGTATTTGTGGCATTAAAATCATGGTGGGAGCATAATTACTCCCATACCTTGGATAAAAAGGCTGCACTAATGGGCAGAAGAAAATAAAATCAATGGCTTATGGCCCTGCAATCTCATCATGAGATTCTGTATATCTGTGAGACAGCACCATTCTGTGCCTCTACTGTCACCTCTTTTGAACCCAGTCCACAGAGGCCAACTCCAAGTTTCTAATCTTTTGATGCAGCTTTTATTGTTTATATAAACATTGTAATTAATTAGTCAGAAATTTTAAAAAAGGTGGGAGACCATGCAGTTAAAAACTCTTCCCAATTATTCCATTCCCTACATGACAACACCACAAATCACAGCACTAAAAAATGTTGCATGATGTTTCTGAATGATGTAGTGCAGGATGAAACAGCCACTCATCACCTTATAAGAAAGAGGAATTGAAAAAACATTGAGGTCAAAGAAATGTTGAAGTATCACTAAATGCTTAGCCTAAGGTCATGAAACTCTTTTCTTACATTTATGTTTCCACTTCCAAATATAACATTAAAAGTGGAAACAATTTACTTAATCTAATTCTGTAAAGTGTTATCATGTGCTTAAAAATGAAGAGGTTCCTCCATAAGAAATTCTCTTTATAGTAAAAGAATCCTTCAGTTATCAGGGAACAGGAAAAAATGTTTTAAGGTTAAAAGTCAAACTAAGTAACTTGACTAACGTGAAGGATTTTAAATAGACCATTAACGTCTAAAATAATTTATTTACTGCAGTGGTGGATGCTCCAGAATTTTAAATCCACAGCATTCTTGTTTCCAAGCTGAACTGCTATGGTCTGGATGTGTGGACAACCAAATTGGTAAAAACTGGCAGGATGGTGAACTGGTCACACGCTACCAAAGGACAGTAACAACCCAAGCACCACAGGGATCTATGTCCTGTTCAATGGCGTTATCAAAAACAAGAAAGCAGCAGTGTCACCAAGTCTGGAGCTGACACTGTATGGGCAGAACCAGGCAAATTGCTCAAGGGCAGAGATGTGATCCAGAGTGACCCACACGTGCTGGAGGAATGGGGTAACAAAAATGACGGAATTCAACAAGGACAAATCCAAATGCCTGCAGCTGAAAAATAAAAAATCCCCATAAATGACACCGGTGGCTCACAGAGCAGCTGAGGAGCTGCTGTTCAAGTTCTGGGAGGAGTTGCTGTTCAAGTTTTGTGAGGACTCTTAAAAAATGCTACCTACATGAACATTCAGACCTTTGGATAGTAAGTCTGCATATCTATTAACTTTGATTCCAATAGGACCCCTTCTACTTATGTGCAGGAATGATTTTTTAGAGGTCTGCAGCTTGTGTGAGACAAAAGGTACTAAATAAAGGTAGAGAATAGGAATGTGCTTTCTTGGACAAACTGATGGTGGTACTCACAGTTACATAAAACTGAGAACATATGCAGTGAAGGGAACACACACTAAGCCATCAAAGCTGCTTGTACGAGTGCATAAAATTATTTTACTTTGACCGTACCTTATTCTTCTGATGGATCTTGAACAGCAGCAAATACAGTAAATAGAAGTTCCCAGCACTGAAGAGGAGATTGATAAACCTGAGCATTCCCACAGAGCAGACGACGCTGCCGGTCCACCCGAGGAGCCACGCCGCGGGCTTCACCACTCCCACGGAGAGCAGGTACAGGCCGGGCAGCGTGGTGATCATGGGGTCCCACTGCAAAGGACACACAGAGCCGTGGGGCCGCCGCCGGCACAGCGCC